>PVIR01001749.1:90871-115714 GCA_004026965.1 Petromus typicus
CAAGTGCACCTTCAATAAAGAAGAATTTCACCAAAGCCTCATTTAAATCATCTCTGCTTCTCCAATTTCTAAAAATAATGTCTTGAACTTAGTGGGTTTCTCAAGTGAAACACCAGCTGCTATTCATTAATGAATTAATGAATGTATAAATAGAAGGAAATGCATCCACCAATGTGACTGTAGGCAAAGGCTGCTGGGTTCTGTGACCCACCACTTGGTTTGTGCCTGGGGACTCATCTTAGAAGAGAAAGCCCAGATTCTGGACAAGTCAGCCTGAAGGAAGTCTGACTGAAAAGTTTATCTTCAGGAATCAACCAACACAGAGCACCATTAATAATGTGAACACAGCTAAAAATCACAGGAAAAGTAAGAAATAGCTACCTGCCAATTGCTACAGGCCTGGGTGAACTGTATGTGTCTGCAGATCTCGCCTGGTAGGAAATGAAGACATAATCCCTTTCAGGGTTCTGCACCAACACATGTCTTTGAAAATAACAGATACGGTGAACATTCTAGATGCTGTACTTTCTCTTTCTTTCTGGCCCCCACACTAAATCCTACTACAGCTGTCGTTTGTATAAATCATTGCATTTCTGCTTTGCATCTAGCTGTGGCATAAAAACACCAAGAAGGTCATGGGTAAGAAATCAGGTTTTAGTGGAGGTCTCTGAGGCTTTGGACCATGGATCCCTTGAGGTGAGCGCTGCTAAGTTCATTTCAGACTAATGTTTTTAAATTTAAAAAAACGTTTAGGCAATGATGATTTGCCTTGGCAATGATGATTTTTTATTATAAAGATAATAATAAATATAAAGTAAAATATAGAAAACTGTAATGGAAAACAAATCTATTGAAATATGCATATCAACTTATAAAAATATTATAGTTTTTCCAGAAATAGCAAGTTAATATTTTTATACATGTACAATTACTGAGGCACCACAGAAGCGTGTCTGTGATTCTATATGTACTAAAGTCCACAGACGCTATTAACACTCTCCATGGGGTGTGTCTGATTGTAACTTCGATTTAGCATGGAGATAAATGAATACAAACATGTGAAATTCTCCCATATAAGGTAACTGAAATCTTTCCGTCTCCTCAAAGACTCTCTGAGCCAGTCTGGCTATAGGTTGAGAACCCCAGATTTGGAATAAGACAGACCCTTAGAGTGGCAATGTAGCTGTACTATGGGGAAATGTGAAGATTGGATATAATGTTTAACTTTTTGAAGTTACTTAAAGTGTGAGGAAAGATAGACATTGCACAGAAACTGCTAAAGGAGTAATGTGTACAACACGTCTGGTATGTATTAAAGTCTCCATCTATTATGCCTGATTCCCCATGGAATAATTTTCCTCCTTGATAATTTAGTTGTTTAGTATAATTCAACTTCCAAGCAAGCACAGAAAATTCCTTCTCTACTGGTGAGGGTTACATTCCTCTACCTTTCAATGATCCAATTCACAAAAACAAATAAAAAATATCCTGGCATCAAGTTCATAGATGTAGTACAAATTTTGTTAGCATGAAATTTTAAAAAAAATTCATAACTTGACAAAATACTAAAATGCTTTTATATCTCTCAGTGTATACTACCAGAGAGGAAACGGAAACCGGAACTGAGGCCCTGTGTTCACATGAGCAGTGAGAAAGCGAAGCGATTCCGACAGAGACGCAAAGTGATGCTGCTCTTTACATCAGTGAGGTGCTGGAATGAAACTGATCCAAAATTCTTGAGTTTCAGAAAAATACACAGAAGAAACTGTGAGTGTGTGATCACATTTCAGCATCGTAAGAGTCACATTGGATGCACCTCCCGCTGCAGCAGCTGCAAGCCACCTGCTATCACTCGGAAGAATGCGTGGGTGGCCCATGGTCACCCAGCCTGGAGCCTTCCTGGACTTTCCCTCAGCTCTGCCCCTCCACGCACACACAAGGAAGTGGAAAGCAGATATGCACTGGATGGGAGAAGACACAGAGGCTCGGAATATTGCTACTTTGTTTCCCGTTGAGAATGACCGACTGCTATTTGCTGTCAATGCTTCCAGTTAGCTCTTGTTCTATAGCTGCACATGAATGATATTGTTCACTTAATCAGACATGTTTTAAAGACAATCCCTATAGTCATTTATATTCAACAACTGTTCATGGATGTCAATGACAACGTTAGACTCTAGAGACAATAAATGCAAATAAAAACTTGTCTCAAATCGGTACAGTAACACACTTATACTCGTACCTATTTAGGAGACTTAGGCAGAAGGACTTATGGAGCCCAGGAGTTCGAGACCAGCCTAAAAACACAGGAAAAACTAAAGCCAAAAATAAAACTGTTCTCCATCTTAAGGAGCTTATACTTTTGTGTGCTGAAGTTATGAAGCATAATTGGGATTTTTAAAATGAGTGGTGGTCTAGTCACACCAACAGTGACCTTCTGAACTGAAAGTACTTGTGCCTCTGCTTAAACATGGCTGCAACATTCACATGAATGAGTTAGTGACAGAAGAGTGTTTTCAGGGCTGTGTGTGGCTTAACACACTAAGGCATGTGCTGCATGTAACTGAGGAGCTTTACTATACTCCGGAGAAGTGGCACCAGTGTCCAGGAATCAGTTAAGACTAGTTGCCAGTAGAAAACAAAATTAGTTTGAAAACAGTCTTCATTCATGTATTTATTTTGCTTTAGGAGACCCAGAGAAATTAAAATTCTGAAAAATAAAGATTAACTTTAAATGGGAGCTCTGAAGAAGGAAATAAGTAAGTTTTTTTAAAGGAGTTAAAATGAGTTAAAGATCCCATCAAAAGAGCAAAATAAAGCTATGAAATTATCTACATCTGTAGAAACAAAAGAGGGCATTGAACACAAAAACACTGAAAAAGAAACCATTGATCCATGGTTCCAGTAGAGGTGTCAGAAAGGTAAGAAAAGAAATAGAAGCCAGAACATGGAAAGAGAAATTAGAAAAAGAACAGAGTTGTGTTGCCAGCCCAAGAAAGACAGCCTGCTTCCTGAGCTGGCAAATCCTCACCTCTGAACACACAGGGACAGAACGAGAGACGGACACACGAGGCTGAGGAGAGTGACACCTGCCTCAACCTTGATTTGGGCTCAATGACACTGCGACACCTAGAAAATGCTGTGATTCTGTGAATACCTTGAAACAAAAAGTCATGACAATATGCACTGAAAGAATGCCAGAAAGAGTGGAAGGAGTGTAGAAGACAATACATTTGTGTAAAAATGGAAAATAAAAGGAGAAAGAAAGGAAGGAGAGAGAGAAAACAGAGAAGAGAGAGAGAAAGATCATCCCAAGTAGCTAATGTCAAACTAAACCTTGTCTGTATATTTTTAAGACACTTCTCTAAAATCAGGATGGTGTGGTGAGGGAGTATGCGTCTAAGGAAATCCTGTGTAGCCTGGTCTAGCGAAAGTGATTTTAGAGGTGCAGAATAAGCCATGCTGAGGCCCAGGAGCTGCAGGAGCATGCCGGGAATGATTCCCCTGGAGGACCTCATACCACTGCTTCTCAACACGTTATGAATGCCTGCAGCACACTACAGATCCGCACTGTGACACGAGCTGGTTCAGTAAATGCCTTTCTCTTGGTTCAGAATTCATTCCTGCTGGGATTTGAACCATAGGCCGTTAGACCCAGAGAAACTAGAACAAAATTTTTGATGGCCAGCTCCAGAAATGTCCGCTTAACCAGTGCCCTGTAACTCCCCGAGTGTCCATAAGCTGCCAACAGGGGGGAGATTAATTCTTACTGAACATCTTGGCTTGAACCAACTCGACAAACTGAAGCTTTGTGATTCGGGAACCAATGGTGGAGCCAGAGATTCCAGTTTTTCTCCTTTCCTTGTCCAATTTCTTCCTCCACCAGTGAGACTACATGCAAGGAATGAACATTTTCAGTTTTCTTTCTTAGGAAATTCAAATTCAAAGTTTCCTTATCCTCTGAAATAGTCATTCTTCCTACTAAAGAAACTCCCCACCTCCCAAAACAGTATTTACTATGGAAGCTTTCTTTGGTAAATGGATCTTTAACATTTCACAACTTAAGCATTGCTTTTCATGAAGAATTTAAGTCCCTTTAAGAAAGATCAACACTTGCAAAATGAACATTGTAACTTATAAGGGACAAGCTTTGACTCTCAACCAAGAAACACAGAAACCCCTATTTCCTTATAAACTTCCATCATTTATTTTCTTTTCTGAAATTTTATTACCTTAAAGTTCACTTTTAAGGCAGTTGTATTAGGACCAAGAAAATTAATATTAAACTACTGGAAGTGAAAATCAAGGCACCTCTGATTTATGAATTTTGTTTTTCAAAATCAACACTGAATTAGTTCCCTAACGGTTTAGTAGATATCTAAGCAAGAGCCAAGTTTCCTCAAGCATTTAAGTGAATTTTGAGGTTGGAATATGCCAGAAAAGAATGATAATGTATTCAGTTAATATGATTTGTTCTATTTCCCCAGATCCTAAAATGCTTTGCAACATTTATTATTATCCTGACAAAATATTACTCTTAGAAGGCTCTGTCATACACCCCATCCCCATTCTCCCCAACATGGGAAGTGTTGCTGTCTCCTGTAGAATTATGCACATATAATTGACACAAAGAACTTGCCAGAATATTTCTCTTCTAGCTTTTCCCCAACATCTGGGCATCCTGGTAAATCACTAAAAACTTTATACTTGTGACATTGTTTAGACTTTTTAGCAAGCTACAAGAAAAAAAAAAAAGAGCTCAACAATTTGCAACTTTGATAAGTTGTTGCTATTATTTCCCCTAACCTCTTCGATAATAAAAGGAAGATGGATCTCAAAAGATGACAGTTTTAATTATTTTTCTTATCTGTGAAAATTCTTTGTTTTGAAGAACAATAAAATTCATCTAGGCATAAATGTTCCATGGGTACCAAGGAGATCTGGATAGTTGTGAAAATAGCTCCAATAAACACATTATCTACATTTTGCAAATTTTCCTTTCAACTGATCTTCTGTTAGATTGTCATAAAATGTTTCTTCCTCAGAGAACCTATGAATGCTCATAAATGTTTTAAGAATGGTAGTAAAAACTCTCAAAGGGACCCCGAGAGCTGGGGTTGTATTTGGTGAAACAAGCAGGAAAAGTTTCCTGGGGAGGCTTTTGGCTGAGAGTCCAGTGTCTCTGAAGGAAAGGTATGAATCACACTTGAGAAAGCAATGATAGAATACAAAGCATCAGCCACCAGTGAATGCTAGGAGCAGATTCAGAGCAAAAGACTCATCTTCCTTATTAAAGAAAAGAACAAACTCATGACAGTTGCATTAGCTTTCTCTACACAGTACCTAATATCCACATCTCAAATTTGGATCACAGTTTCAGAAGACTCAATCCATGGAGAGCTGGCCCTAAGGCAAGAACATGGCAGAAGGGTATGGTCAAGTGAAGGTGCTTAGAACATGATGGTCAAAAAACAGAGCAAGGAAACAGAGCCAGAGAGGAAGAGGCCATGTATATTAGTCAAGGCCACATCCCTGTGCTTTACTAAAATCCTAGGCAACTTTTAAGCTAATCAAGTTGATGATTCATTTTAAGGTCATGGTAATCTGAACACAAGGTAGGATGAGTGTTTGATGAACCCAGGATAAGAGCTCAATGCAGTTCTTACAATGCAGTCAAAGGTGCCCAATGAAGGAAATGGTCCATAGAAGAAATAAGAAATATTCTCTCTAGAAGTTCAACTAGAAATATCAAATACCCAGATATCTATCTCTGGAAGACATTGTAGGAGACATCTTCTCAAAAGGAAGCAAAACAAAAAACAAATACACAAACAATCAAGGACTTCATAACTTTGGAAAAGACAGTTGCTGGAGAAAAATGCATAGGAAGGATAACACTGATGTGACAATGACCCAGTAAAAGAGAGGTCATATGAGGACATAAGCTGCTGTTTCTATGTAACAGAGAAAAGGAGTATTCCGAAATTTGACCAGTTTCATTTTACAAGGACCAACAAGCACAATACTGATCCTTTCATCCACTTGGGCAGCTGAATAATGAGGGATAGGCAGAGATAATCTAATGTGCCTTCCTCTTCCAGAGCAGGAGGAAGTGGTTTGAGATCCTTCAACTTCCTAGCTCGGATTTCACCTCAAGTTGACATCTTTAGTTTAATTCACTTTTTTTTTAAAGGGGAGGATATCTGGATCTCTGATGACAACACCAATTTACAAAGCTTTCCACTGGAAGTAAAGACTCTGGATTCCAGTGTCTTTATTAGTATGTCATAGTGGCATTAACCCAGTTCCAAGAGGCTGATTTCATGACTGGGATGCTAAAAATTCAAGCACAGGGACTCACTGCGATCTCAGTGCATACTTCAGCTTGTCTGCATTATTAGCACACTTCAGAGGCTGCCATCCTTGAAATATCATTCTTAAACTTCTGCAAAGGTTTGATGCTTAGACAAGAAAAAACTATTAATGATGTGCACGTATGTGTGTGAGTGTGTTTAAGCCGAAGAATATTTCCTACTCCCAATAATGCTCCCTTCCATTCTAGGGAACCTTGGAGAAATTTTCAGAACTACAGAGAGAATCCAAGTTCCTAAGTAGGTGACCTTAAAGCAGAAAGAATGTCCTGAGCCTTCCCCCTCAGCAAAGTAACCACAAGGGTCCTTAAACACACAATAAGGAGGCAACTAGAGTCAGAGGGAGTGCATAGTGAAGGAATTAGCATCAGAGAGATGCCCCTTTCTTACTTCAAGGGTAGAATAAAGGAGCCATGGACCAAAGAATGAAAGGTGCCTAAAAACTAAAAAAGCAAATATCAAGTACTCCCTAAGAGACCCCAGAAGAAATGTGGCTCTGGCTACACTTTGACTTTGGCTAGAAAAATCTATGCTGCCCTTTGACCCCATTAAAAGATAGCAAAGAGATACTGTTTGAGGTCAATGTATTTATGGTAATTACCTACAAAGACAATAAGAGACTCATAGAAAATATATCCAGGTAAAACTGAATTATCATTCGTAAAGTTAAACTTTTAAACAAGTGCCCATGTGATACAAGATCTAGTGAAACTGATATGTCTTCCATAGTGATTAAAATCATGGGCTTTGAAAGTAGAAAAATCTAGATTCGAGTCCCAATAGGGCCCATGTGACAGTAATAAGTTATTTAACCTTTCCAGATCTCAGTTTCTTCATTCATGCAGTCAAGCGAACACATACCTCATAGATTATAGTGACAAGTTAATAAGATAAAGTGGCCTCGTCCAGTAAAAAATGTCCACAAAACACTCTTACCTGGTAAAGCGTTTGGTGACAAGAGATTGTACAGCAGTTTAGGCTCCCGTCGGCCCTGGGGCTGTCATGTTGTGCAAGACAAATATGTAAAAGTAACTCTAGAGTATTAAAGTGCTGTGATAGACCACTGATGAGAAGATAGGAAGCTCTGGCTTGGTCTCTGGGTAAGAAAACACTTCTTAGAGGAAGTTTTTCTCTCAGTGAATCATTGTGAGAGGCACAGACTTGTAATTGTCAGGAGAGAGTGGATAAAGGATTACCAGCCACTTACAAACAAAGCAATCTGAGACGAGCAGAGGCCAGGCCATGGTGTCCAGACAAGAACTCAGACCCAGCAAAAGGCAACACTCCATGTCTTACAGTTACTTTGTTCTACCAGAATTCCCAGTGGAGCACAGCCAATTGCCCTGTAAGATGTGACTTACCACAAAACATTCCTCTGTAAATTTGGGCCTCACTGGAAAGAGAGCCACCCTAAGAACTCTCATTCACTCCAGACCACAAATACCTCAGAACCTTACTTTATTATTAGCCGATTTGGAAAGCTGGAAGGTTTGCCACTTTGGGCTCTGCTTCACCAAGAAAAGGAATGATATAGACGAAGGGCCCAAGAGAGGCAACTGAGTCATGAATCTCTCAGAGCCCAGAGCTAAAAAGATATGTTCTGGTGGTGACACTGCAGTGGAGAGAAGCAGAGAAAGGCGCAGCCCCTGCACACCACTAAGGGTAGGCAGATGCCCTCGTTAGGGAGCCTGGCAGGAGGTGTCTCACAGTCCCAGTAAGGAACTTTGGATATGTTGCTGCAACTTTTCTATATATGTAAATAGACCCTATACTGACTGGACACTATGGAGGAAAAACTAATGAAAGCTAAATAGTATGTATATCAAGTACAATTTTCATTCAAGGAGTAAAACTATGTTTTAGGCAGATATGAAAATGACTACATGTTAAGGCTTTTATTTAAGCGTTAAACAAGGAAAATAGTGAGGTATAACCACCACCAATTTTTTTAAATGAATGGGAAAATGGAAGAAAAATAGGATGTTTAGCATCAAGAAAAGAAGGTCCACCCAAATTCTGTCCCTGCTTTCTCCCGCCCCTGCCAACTACCATTTTACTCTCTACTTAAACATTTTTACATTCCATATATGAATAAGATCGGGCAATACTTCTTATTCTGTGTCTTCCTTATTTCACTTGATATAATGTCTCCTAAGTTTACCTACAGTGCCCTAAAAGATGGCCTTCATCTTTCTATGGCTGGAGAATATTGTACTGCGTGGATATATCACACTTTCTATATTCATTCATCCATCAGCGGATGCTTGAATTGTCCACATATCCTAGCTACGGTCAAAAATGCTGCAATAAACATGAGAAAGTGGATGTCTATGCAACACACTAATGTTATTTCCTTTGGCAACACACAGAGGAGTTGAGTTGTTGGAACATTTAGTAGATTTATTTTTGTATTTTGGAAGGACCTTCATATTGTTTTCCATAGGAGTTGTACTAAAGTACATTCCTCCCATAAATACTGGGCAAGTGTCTATAATCATAGGGTTTAAAAGGAGAAGCCTGGATCCAGTCCATTATTTTATGCTGAGGGTAATGAAGATCTTAAGAAATTATAGCTAAGTAACAGTCAGAATATCTTTCTGGTTCATGTAACACGTAGTGTACCTCCATGTTTTTGTTAATGAAGATCTATTTCTCTGTATTATGTGAGGTTCCTAGCTTCCCTATTTGTTGTCTCTTCCATGAAGAGTTCTGATCTTTCCCTGACTCTAACTTCATCCAAATACTAAGCTTGAGCTTTTGAGGCTCCCAAACATTATGATAAAATGTGAAAAATCCAACCCACAGTTGTTTGTTTATAATGCTCAATGTTGGATCAAGTGACATTCCAGGGACTAAGCCCAAACCACTTTAATCTAACTGAGGTCACAGATGTTAGCAGCACTAGGGCTGGAAGAAGTCTGGCCACACAACAGTAGATGATGACTAGAACTGCGTACAGAGAGAGTAACCGGAGAGCTTGCACCAGTAAATGGGGAATTTGTTCTGAAACACAAAGCCAGAAGCATGTGGGAGATATGCAAACAAACAGTAACTTCTACATGAGGATTATGAGAAACAGTACATTTCAAAACTCCCCAGAACTTCAGATAGAAACAAATAATCTGCCAATATGTTGTTTTAAAAGCAGAGGATTTTTTAAAAAAGTTAAGTTTAGGTTGAGAGGTAAATTTTGCCTCTTAACTCCAAAAGTAATTGTTTACACAGTATGGAACAAACACTGGAAAGCTGAGAAGCAATTTTACAGACACACGGTGGCCAACTCAAGTCAAGGAGATGGGATAACAAGGAATAATGGCAGCAAGAAATGAGACTAGATAGTGTCTAGGCCCAGAGATGTTTGTACCTCACATGTTGATGATTACACGTAACTTATTTTTCAAAAGTCGTCCTCTTATGTATGTTCTGTCTTTAGCCAAAGTCAAACAAATTGAAGACAAAAGAAATCTATTTTATGGGCCCTTTCAACAAAGGAGAAGCTACTTGTCATCTTGGATGCAATCTGAATGTCCTCTTTGTTAGTGGAAAGACCATTATGCCATTTGGAGATAATGCACTTTGTTAAAACAAATGAAAACTCTCCCCATCTCCCTGACATCACTCTCTCACAGTTAGTCCAAGAAATTTTACAAATATCCTCAATGGCACATTAAGCTATTAACTTATAAAGAGAAGTAGGAGAAACATGTATTTATTATCACTGTGTGAGTCACTGAGCTAAGTGTTCTCTTTTTCTGATCAAACTGAGTGAACAGCACCACCAGACACAATGCCAGATATAAACAGAGGAACATGAAAAATGCTTAAAACATAGAAAAGAATGCAAATAATAACACCACAAAAGCTAAACAATGAAACCACAGAGTTTGGATGCAGACTGGACTCCCTCAGACTTGAGAGACACTTACTGCTCTGCACAATAAATGGGATGTAGTTGGGTTATTCTGTAAGATTTCTTAAAATGATAGTTTTTGTAATCAAAATTACCCTCTAAAACAGTTCTCATTATATTTGCTCAATAATATTTCTTGGCAGCTAGTATACAGCAGAACTTGTCCTAAAAATTCTAGAATCACATGAACAAACCAAACCAGAAAAGAGAAGCGAAAGGGATGGAAGACAAGAGAAGGGGAGGGGAGAGAAATTCAATCCTTGTCAATTTATGTTATATTATATGTAAATTTGCTGATGTCTTTGAGGATGGGTAACACACTTCACTTACTTTGTAAAGTTAACTTTACTTTCCAATGGAAAGAAATTAGGGGCAGTGATGTTATATTTAAAATAGTAATCATATGGTCAAACCTGCAAACGTGGTAAGATGCTCCCCCCACGTTTGGGGGCATAGATGCTTCCCCCACGTTTGGGGGCATAGATGCTCCACTATGCTGGTGAAGCACCTGACCTTTATTGACTGCAGAGTACATGACAGTAGCCCCAGTAGCACACTGTACTGACCCTACAGGAGGCCCTGTACAGGACTCATCTGAATCCCAGCTCTACCACCTGCCAGTCCTAGGCAGTTCATTCCAGCCCCACAGCAAGCTTTTTAGCTATAAGACAAGATAATAACATTTTCTCTATAGAGAAGGTGAAAGCTCAGAGTAAGCTTGTGTATAAAGTGCTTGGTGTAGTGAAAAGCTCTTTTTACAAATATATTTGCACTATTAGTTGGCACATGATCATCCTGTTATGGAGTACATTGCCACATTTCAGTACATGTTTATGATGTGTAGTAACCAGATCAGGGTAACTGACACATCCTCTCAGATGTTAACTCTCTTTTGGTGGTGAGAATTCATCTCTCTTTTATCCCAATTTACTTCTTTTAATTTTGAGACGGGTTCTCATTAAATTGTTCCTCCTTCTTCTGAAATCAAAATCTGCTGCCTCAGTTTCCCAGATGATGGTATGACAGGCAGGCCTGGACCCTTCTGGCCAATTAGTATGAATCTCTTATGAGCTTTGGTAAATACTATCACAGTATGACAAGAACTTGAGCTCCTCCTACAATCCAGTTTATTTGTCTTAAAATAGTCAGTGACTGTGCAACATGATCCATGTGTGATCTCAAAATCTTGTGAGAATAAAAGAAAGTGATCTCTGTCAGTCACACTGGGGAGAGGAAACAGATCACAAACTGTATGGCAAACACACACACACACACACACACACACACACACACACAGGAACAAACACAGAGAAAGAAACAACGTGTGCTTCACAACTCAGACACTTGCATTTATTGTGACCAGCCTGTGTCCTTGCTGACCAGCACAGAGGTTAAACATGAATCCTGCCCTTGACTTTTGTATATTTATGTTGAGGAGTTCAAAGCTTTGCTGTTTCTTGCCCACAGAGGAACCAGTAGTGTTTAGCCCAGCATTATTCTTCCATATTTATATTGTAAAATTTTTAATATTTTGAAATTAATTGAGGTACCTAGTACCTCAACCTAGAGGCCTAAGACACTGCATCGAAACAGCCTTCAGCTGAGGGTCTGGAGTCTTCGGGGCATTTGAGTACCACCTCTGAGATGGACACAGCTTAGACAGGCTGTGTATCTTCTCTGGACATTGAGAGTTTTCCCGTCTGAGGCTCATCTGCGATGCTCTGTAGGTGGAGGAGAGAGTGGGTCAGGGGGTCAACTGCTGGTGACTATGTACAAAGGGGAGACTGGGGACAATTCACATCTGCACCCTGCATTTCCCTCAGCTCTTGCTGTTCTCATTCTCCAAACGTGGGTCCCCACTGGACTTAGCACCAACAGAATTTAGTTTTCAAACCTAAGAAGAAAGCACGATGATGACACACACTTTCAAGTGCATCTTAGCTTCAAAGACTAATGTAAATATTTTGCACCTAATATTCTAATTCAAGACAACTTTGCTGGCTGAGAATCTCACAGTTCCCTTGACAGTCAGCATATCAGCCTCCCTGTGTGGTCATTTACAAAGCAACCCACACACTCCCTTCACAGTGATACTTGAGATTCACCTTCTCCCCCAAGTCGAAGACAAACAGAAAAATCAGGCTGGGAAATCTTAACACGTGTGACCACCGATCACACTTAAGTCTTTGGACTTTGTTATTTTACCCACTGTTTATAATCAGTTTCAGTATTTAATTTGATTCTGAAGTTGTAGTTAATCAAAAAGATATTTTCCTTTTAAGACCACATTCTCATTTCCGTCCAGCCAACTCTGCAATAACTGGAATTTCAGCAACTTATTCCTCATTAAATGCCTATTAGAAACACCTTTTCCTCTGTATGTTTTGGATGATAGCTTGCATTTCAGATCTCCTTTTTAGAACACTGACAGTCCTTTCACTGATAATCGTTCTTTGGTGCTTTTTTCTATGCAAGTTGCATTCTTATTTTGCTTATTTTATTTTCCCTGTCAACATTCCAGACTGAGTTTGATGTAAATGCTTCTTGAAAAATATATAAATATTAAATCACTATCCAAAAGTAGGAAAAATTTATCTCGATAAAATAGTACTAATATATATAGCATTCCAGTTCAGTTTTACTAGGCCTCTAGGCATGCTAGAAATAAAAGAAAATTCTGGCCCCACAATTGCCATAATCCATATTTTAAAAATATGTTAATGACTAATTTAGCCTAAAGGTCAATTTTTAATAGAAAATACTTGATCATCCATAATAAAATATTTCAAAAGTGAAAAATACCTGAAAAATCATCTTAAAAGAATTAGTGATAAGTTTAAAGTAATCAGTCTGAATTTCTCCTCAAGGGCCAATATTCAGAAAAAGGAGTTCATTTGATTTTATGGACAATATAGTGATATTTGGCAAGTTGGGTAGTTTTTCCCTTTTCAAAATTTTAAAAATTTACCACTGAAAGCCTGCCAGGTTGGCAGCCTTGGAAATATAAGTTGTTCCATGGAATCAGCTCCCCATGAAACTCAGGTTGGAGACTAGGTTTTCAATGTGTGAGTTTTTCAACCTTAATTACCTTTTCCAGATAGCATAGCCATAATGAATCAAAGACACCCCTGGAAAAGCAATTGACCCATTTTGTCCCTAGTGAGAAATAATGCTGACTTCTTAGCATCAAGAGAGACAAATTTGCACTAAGAAAAGGAGAACTGAGAGAATAAAAGAGAAGACACTTCTCCCTTTTAGGAATGGTTATAGATCAAGAAGCCCTGGTGAGTAATATCATTTAATAGACTGGCTACATGGTTTGTGATCCTATCTGAGTAGGACACTGGGCATACCTGCACCCCACAGGAGGCTCTGAGTGTCCCCATGTTCATACCCACAGAGATTGGACTGTAATGCTTGAAAGAACCCTTTAGCTTCAATATCCTCACTGCTATTCTAACACACACTTCCCAGATGATCAAATGTTCTTCCAGGACAAGAAACTTTCTACCCTCTAAGGGAGCTCATTATAAACATGAATATTCTTGTTGAGTTGAAAAGTCTCTCCTTAATGTGAGTCCTAAATATCATGGTAGTAAGTGGTCCTACTTCTATCTCTTGGCCCTGGTTCTCTAGACCTAGTTTGAGTCTCCCTCTTTCTAAACAAATCAAAGTTAATAAAACAATAATCATACTCACAAAGTATTGGCACCTCTGTCTCTAGGCCTGTATCCAAGTGAGCCAAACTCAAGTTGTTTTTTGTTTTGTTTTTATTTATTTATTTATGTTGTTCTTGCCTGCACAGGGAATTTGAGTGTATTCTGAAGTCAAGGATTCTGCTTCTGTTTGCCTTTCTTGTATTTAGAAAGCCTATGTCACTATGTTCTTAAGTGCTGGAGAGCATTTTATAGCTATTCAATTTAAGAATAAAGTGTTTCTAGGTATTTTTTAGGAAAGTGATTCTTGTTAATGAATGTAAAATCCTGTTATTTTATGACAGAGAATCTGAATGACAAATTTCTAAATATATACTATGCCAAAATTGTGATAACTACTGACCATAGCAAAAACAATGAAGTCCTTGATCAAAACAGAAAATTCTGTTGTGCTGAGACTCACATGCACATATCTCACACAACTCACTTCCAGTGACTTTATTTTTGTTCTGGACATTTGGTTAAACCAAACCGGCACATACTTTAGCCACACAGAAATTAAGAGAAACCACTGGAAATGGGCTTCTATTTGCTGACGGAGGAATTCTCTGAAGGATGGGATGCATAACCAATTAAGGACTTATTTTCTGGTGTCTAAACTGTTAACTTTTCCACTCCTCATAAAAATTGTCACAGTCAGTAAACCACTACAAAATGAGACACATGACAGCTGCATTTTCTGCCCAGTAATACATGTTGTTACTGATTTAAAGATTTCAGAGTAGTGAGAAGTGTTAATGAATTCTGAATGTCATAAACCATGAGGGATAATCTCTACAGAAAGAGCATAGAAGCTATTCAGAGAATGTATTTCAAAAATATATGCAGTCGACGTCTCTATCAACTATTTCAAAGACTGATAAACAGCAGCTTCTTAAATACAAATATTCTGCAATATCATCCCCTGAAATTCCTATTGGCCTTAAAGAAACCTATTATTACAGATTTTTTTTTTTTGGCACCTGGAATTGAACTCTTGAACTCACACTTGTGAGGCAGGTGGCTGCATCACTGAGCCTAATCCCCTGGACCTTAGATTTTATTTCCTTACACCACAGAATGACACACTTTCTTCAAAAATAAAGCAAGGTTGAAAGGAAGTAGTCCTGGGAGAGGAAACAGTTCATGAAACTTCTTCAGGTAAATATCATTTAGTCTTATTTTATTCCACTGAGCATATTTACAAATATCAATGAGTTTCATTCATGAAACAGCAGGACTCCTATTGCAAGAACCAGCTCTGCCGAGGCGATCACACCATCCAGTGCTTTCAAACATCACATCAAGGTCAGCTGCATCTAAGAGATGCTGGACATTATTAATCTGAACACTCTGGCACTTTGGAAAAGGCATGTAGACCAGAATGAATTTTCATCTAACAGTGTCCATCATTATTAAACAGCATGTCAAGTTCATTTAGCAAGGAGTTAAATTTATGGCTAAATGTGATACTGAAGTTTTCTTGAAGTCTTCAGATCCTTTGATTTATTTGTTTCACAAAGTGCTAAACAAGGACGACAACAACAACAAAAATATATATATATATAAATGTACACATATTGTATTAAGTGCAATAGTTTCCTTTTGTAGCATAATGAGCAAGAGAAATTGATATGAAAGTGAATTCTTTGAGAGATTTTGTAATTATGGGAAATTCAATTACTTTTCAAAATACTTCCATTTGGGGAAACTTTAACTTTACTTTTCAAACTTTACTCACCTATAAGAAGATATTCTTTAAAGTTCAGTTGATTTAGGTGTAGAAGTTCCATTCTAAGAGGGAAAATGAAGAAACATGCTTAAAAGTATAATCAGTGTGCTGCTTTAAGAACATTTTCTTTTCACTCAGTACAGAAGTTAATTCAAACTTACAGACAAAAATAAGTAAAAATAAGTTCCCGTCAACTGAAGACCTCTGTGAGAAAACCACTTCAGTTGCTCTTTTTATGAGTTGTATTTTAACCAAAATAAACCACACAGTTGTATTTCTTTGCTATGCTCACATATCCTGTTTTTCTAACTGCCAAGGAAAAATGTCATAAATATGAGTCAGGGAGAAAAACTGAACTACTGATGGCTGATCTTAAGCATTTTAATGTGACCTAGTACAGATGATTTACTAAAAGTCGATCAAAATCTTGTCTGGAGAAGGGAAAATAAGACCAAATAAATGCTTAGGAGTAAAATAAAAGCAAACATGGCAAGAGCAGAGAAATGTGCTTCCACAAAAGCCCCGTAATCCCCCAAACATATATAAACCATTCCCTTGCTCTGTCTGAAAGTCCCCTTGCTTGATCTTTAGAAAGTCCTAAAAAGGAAAAGAATATTGACCATTACTCCAATATGCCAAGTACTTTTCCCCAAATTGGATCATCTAGGTTTCCATCACAAATGAAATAAGCACAGTAAAAGTTAAAATTTACTTCTATGAGGAAGTTGAGTTTAATATTCTATTTTAGTGGCTGTATAAATCATACAGAATGCAATGTCTTGTAAACAAAGCAAGTTTATTCCCAAGAAAGAGACTATAAAATATGACACTATCCTTGGGGAAGCCACTTACCTGATTCAGGCAACTCTAGCATAGTCTTTACATCCCTGTACCTTAAATTTTCCCCCTATGCTCCTTAGTTTATGTGCAAATAACCATCTGTTTTTCCAGTAACCAAGTGAGCACAGCCTCTTCACGTGGAAGCTATTGACTTCTATAGCTAATAAATACGACACACAGCGAATAGCAGTGGGAAGTCCAAAGACATGGGGTCTGTTTCTGCTTGGGTGTGTTATAACACACCACAATAACTGTCAGGGACTTGCTTTAAACACACAATAACTGAGAATTTGCCAAACATATTTTGTGACTCTATCCATTTATTTACACTGAATGCATCTTCTGGTAAATTGATATTATTTTATAAGTAATTTCTGCTATAAAAAGAGACTAAGAAAAAAAGCACTCCTTTAGGAGAGGAAAAGCAATACTTGGAAGATGTCTTTGAATCAGTGATCTTTAAAAGAAAACAAAGCGTCTGGTTTATAAATTCCAAGTTGGATTTAGAAATTTGTTGTGAAAGACTATCAAGATGATCTTAGATGCCTGACCATAACTAGGAAGTTTACAGATTGGATCAATTATGAGTAATTGATTCTTCCAGTGGCATTGGCCAACATGGAAGTGAGCTCATTATCTGTGACATAATAGCATGAGCAGGGTCTCCAAGGTGGTTGGAAAGGGGCTCCTCAAGCCGGCCCACTAGTGTGACTCCACATGTGTACACAAGTGGGAGATGTGTGTCACAGCCTGGCCCTCTTTATATACTTGGGGGAGGGGTGTTGATGTGGGGGATGGTGGCAGAACCTAGCAATCTGTTCACTTGCCTGACAGCCACACATCTCGGCCAAAGCAATACATTCTATTTCTCGGCCTTTCCCCCATTTATTTCTATCTCTCCCAGGGGTATTCACCAAGCAGTTAAAGATCATGCTTAATAGCCCTCTGATATAAGGAAAAGATTATATTTAATGTATTTGAATATCCTTTTCCCTATCATGCTTAGCATTTCACAATTCAGGAACTAATTGGTCTGAAAAGACATGGCGGGGGAAGAAGACTTCTGTACTTTATATGCAGTACTTTTTTGCCCCCTACTGGAAAATGTGAGTCTGACATTCTAGAAATTGTAATTTAAGTATTTTCTGAGTGGTCTTTGTAAGTCAATTCACAAACCTGTATCTACTTCAAATAAAATAAAAGGTGATAGGTGTAGAAAAAACTTAATACTATTAGCTATACATTTTGTTGAAAAATAATGAATTAAAGAAATCCAATTTATTTTTAAAAAGCACCCTCAGGAGTACAAAGTCAATTTTCCAAGAGCACAGCAGAAGTAAATCCACCATATCAAGTTGAAAACGGGTCCGATTCTTTGTAAACAGAGCTTAAGGGGAGCTTAACATTCAACTGGATTTGCAAAGATTATAAAGGGAGCATTTTTGTGCTTTTCAAATATTATTCATGACTTCTTGGGTATCAGACATAATTCCATTACATAAGGTATTTCAATATCTTTATTTTAGAAGGCATGCATGCAGGTTTTCTCCAGAAATACTTTCATTCTAGAGGCCATGGGCCCAAGATGGCTTTGTGATCTTTCCTCTTCCAGCAATGTGATTAGCATCTTCTGCTATTAGGATGATGACTATCCTTCATTCTTGAGGATCCATTTTAATTTGTTTATTGTTCCCAAAGTCTCCAAGCACTTTTACACAAATACAGTGAATCACCAGTTACAAAGCCATATGGTTTATGCACCTTTCCTAGAAACTTTCTTTCATCATCAGTCATCAAACTCCAGGCCATATGCGGGTGCTGCTGAGTGCGGCCAGTCCTGAGAGAAGAGGTCACTATTGATGGGCTGGCTGTTGGATTCGCCTCGTGGACTGTGACGCCTCTTTCACTCTCTCAGTCCAGCCACTCTCCCCTCCTGGACGGTAGAGACCTTGATGGAAAGCTTTCAGCTTGACAAAATTATACTCAGTGACCTTCATATCTCAAACGACGGGTCACATCTGGCAAAGAGGGCTCGGATGCTCCACTAGACGGAAAAGCAAGTGCTGCCAGTGCAGAGGACAAAGAGAAAGGAACTGTCTTTCCGACACGGAGCCGCTGCCGAGGCCAGTTCTCAGCGCTTTGCACACACAGGTGCTGCTCCTGAGAGCCCACAAACCCGCTTCGGCATAACCAGACTTCCTTCCCGTTTGCCAGCCCTGCGCTGTAGGAGATGGAGGGAGGCGCATCGCAGGAGCAGGAAGTGCATAGATAGCTCTTGCGCTTTTTGCTTCTCCCCATCACGCCCGCAGCTACCGAGGTGACACTCACGGGCATTACTAGCTCTGTAAGTCTTCAAAACCCCAATTACAAACATCTGCTCAAGGTTGGCATATATCCATTCCTGGCTAATGGTGTCTTTTGAGGGGCAACGAAAGGACAAAAGTATGTGCTTTAGCTCCATGGAGCACTTGAGAAGGATCTCAGACCTTTTAGGGCAGAGTCATTCGCTCAGTAATGTGGACCAGAGATTCTGGCACAGAAAAATTACTTGCTCTATAAATAGCAATGTCAAAGCTCCAGGCTGACTTTTCTGTGACCTGTTCAAAAGGAGCGTGTTCCAATGAGTTTGCTAGCAATCAAGAATGTGTATTTCCATTCCTGGGTAACAGATCTACTTCTTTGCCCACTGCAGAAGGAGCTGAATATCAGAGAAACTCAGAAAAGTCTCAAGTTGAGCTGAAGGATGAACCAACTCAGCTCTTAATCATCCTGCCCTGTATCTTCCCGTAGAAGTGAGGCTCGGGTGTGAGCCAGTTGCAAAAGTATTGAGCACCAGGGTTATCTCAGAGCAGTAGCTCAAGGCCTCACTTGGTCCCGTGGGGAGTTGACTGCCAGGACAACTTCCAAACTAAAATCAGCAGCAGTGCAAGGTCACACGGATTTCCAGAGTCCTCTTCCTCCTTCTTTGTCTGTTGTGCATTTCCTCCAAACTCACTGGTTCTATTTTAAGAAAACAGAAACTAACTTAGTCTGATGCCATTAAATCAAATCATTTACATACCCCTGAGTATGACTGAAATAAATGTGTTAGTACATCTGGAGTCAATTTTCACAATATCTCTTTCTAGGTCAACTGATTTAGTTATCTGTAATTGGGAGGAAATGTTACAGTTTACTATGTCTGTCCTCAGGATTGTCCAGACTTATTTCCTAATATTTGAAGCACAGAAATATTAATTCTGCAAGCAAGAATTTTCTCAGGCCATGAACTATATTCTGAAAGGTGTTTTAGTACCCTTGCAAATACAGGAAGAAGAAATATCCATACATGAAAGAAAAAGTCTTCACTGATTTTCACTGGAACATATTGAGAAAGTTCCTACAGTCCCAATCCTTGTCTCGTGTGACAGCAGACAGATCTCCCCTTCCAGGCATCCATAGGGAGCCAGGCAATTCTAAGCATCACTCTTTACTGTTTGGGGGTACACTATGCAGGAAACCTACAAGTGCGAGAAGACTTGGGAGTAGGCCTCCATTACTGCTGCACCCAAGGGTGATGTCTCTACCAAACACTCAGGTCTCCTTCAGGTCTCCTCTAAGAGCTGTGACCTGAAGCCCAGCTCTTCCATTAAGCCAAAGAGCTGACGTGGTTGGTGTTGTGAAAGCCTGTGACCTTCAGCCACACGCCAGTGCTCCTGACAATTCAGGATTCATACTCTGGGGCAGTTATTCAAATAAAACGATAGTTTAATCAGTGTCCATAGATCATTTCAGGCAACTCCTATTTATGACTTAAACATACAATTTAAACATAAAGTTTTTATGCAGTGTGAGTTCACAGGCATGATGGGACTGACATCACCATCTCTATATAAAAATCTGCCTTTTTAAATAAAATAATTACTTCAACATATCTTCATATTCTCTTATTTTATTTTTCTTGTCTTTCAGCAACTTAGTGTAGTAAAAATAATAATTGTCCTATCCTTGGGGGGAACTTCTGGAGAAAAAATTCTGTTTTATTCATCAAGTTAAGTGCCAGGAAAACAGTAATTGCTGAATAAAATCAGTTTCTTGCTTTGCTTCATTACAGACTTTGAACAAGGTAAGGAGCTTCTCTAAGTATCAGTTCTCTCAGGCCGAGGAGGTAGCTCAGTGGTTCTGGTGCCTGTCTTGCAAGCGCAAGGACCCAGGTTCGATCCCTGAGTAACCACATACCATACTGGGCGTGGAGACCCACACCCAGCAGCAATCAGCACCACATATCACAGTGCCAGGTGTGGTGGCTCAGGCCTGTAATCCCAGCACTCGGGAGGCAGAGGCAGGAGGATTGCTGTGATATGAGTTTGAGGCCAAGCTCAGGGCCAGCCTGAACCACAAAGTGAGACCCTGTCTCAAAAACAACAACAACCACAATAAAGTATCAGTTCTCTACTAAATTAGAGATAAGAGTAGTGTCTATCTATCACAGAGTATTGTTGAAAAGACTTAAGAAATGTAAAGTCCTGGAGTATATTTTTGAAAGAAAAAATAAAGATTAGGAGCTATAATTGGTGTTTTTATTATGCTAGTAATTTTCTTTTTTCTACAGATGGCATTATGTTTCTCTTGCTGTAATCCATGACTAATCCATTCAATAGTGTGAATAGCTTAAATAATCAAAAATAATACACATTAATCTATATTAAAAGTCAAAAGGAATATTCAGTGATGTGTAATAGTCACAGAGGATAAAAACGTAGAGAATTGAAGTACATGGAAGCACTCTCTCTCCGAGGCTTGGCAGAAATATGCAAGACACTGATTCCGATGATGAAGCTGACCACCAAAAGCTTTCTGACCACAGTGAGGCCTGCTTAACGGACTGTAGGGATTCAGGGAATCTCTTCCGGGTGACATCCTGGAGGCACCACCTGAGAGTCCTGCCTATGGCTGCTCAGGCGCTGAGGCCTGTGGAAAAGCGGGACGTTTCTGGGCACCATGCACCCACTGCCTTGGGATTCCTGGTGCAGGAATCACCCGCGTCCCAGGAGGACCGGGCACCAGGCTGTGGGGCAATGCTCTCCTATCTCAGCCGTCCAGTCGATACTGAAGGCATGGGTGGATAAACAGATGAATAAGGCACTCCTTCTCCCAGGTTCCCCAGTTTTTCTCCTGTGATTCCATCCATTTTGTGCTCATTTCCACTAGACAGAACACTATGATTATAACTCCTGGCTCAAGTAGATCCGCAACCGAACAGGTGTATGTCCTTGAGGATACGTGTGATCCCCACTAATAAATAAGATCCAAACAGTAGCCATCTTGTCAGTAAGCCCAAATCCCTGAGCATTGCTGTGACTTTCTCAGAAGTCTTCGCACCGCACTGAGGATGGGAGAGCTGAGGTCCTCCAGTGGGCCCCTACGACAGTCCTGGGAGGAACTGGTTAAAGTGACGGTCTCAAGTTTGAATTTCATCTGAAATGGAGTCTCTTCCACAACCCGCTGGACCTCTGCTTTCCATCTCTCACTTTACCCTCTACGGCATAAAATTAGAAGAGGCAGCTAATTAATTCAAAGACAAATAACTGTTTCTTCATTTACTAACTCATAACTTCATTTTAAGGAAATAAACCATCTTGCATGACTTGTGGTGATTCTTCCTGGTGGGAGAATGTGTGTTATGTTATTCTTTATAAAGAATAATAAAATAACTATGGCTTATTTCAAAAATAAAATATGAATAACTGAAATGATTTTTGATTTCTTTTGACTGCACAAATTATTTTGAAAGCTAACAGCTCTGCACATTTTTAAAATAGATCCAATCATTCAAACTCAATGACAAATTTCCTACCCCATAATAATTTCTAATGATTTCACAGTGCACACGCACCCGCATCTAAATGCCTTCTTCCACATGTCAAAATGAAATTTATACCTATTACCACACCTCTGAACCATCAAATCCCTCCAAATGAAGATCATAAAGTGAAGATATATGGAAATGATGTGTAATGCCACACAAGAATGTGTTCCGCAGTGGTGAGCTTGCCAAACTCCAATATCATACATCTAAACTAAAACAGTATTTTGTTTTTACAATCATTTATTTTTAACTTTCTAAATACTCTGCATCTACAACTTAAATCAAATTTTGCTTTTTTAAGAAAAATCTCAACTTGTCCTGAAAACACTGTCATTGTGGAATCATCTATAGGATAAACACTGTTTATACTATGTCATTACTACAATCCCTCAGGCCATTTGTAAAGACATTGTCATCATTTATGTAAAGGCTCTGATTATGAAAAAAATTATCCACCACTGAGAAGGAGCAATGAGACAACTGTCTAAGACTGAATCATTTATGTATACTTCCCTCCCTTCAGTAAATGACAAAAAGAAATTAAGTAAATGATTTCCTCCACTTTCCCTCATAACCCTCATGGCCAGTTAATCTTGTTCTTCAATTTGAATGGATTAAGGGCCCCAGGGAGCAGAATGGATTAACCCAGGATGTGCAGAGCTGAATGTGCAGTTCAGAGTGGAGGGCCGGACTGGAGGAGGTGGGTGCCTGGAGCAGAGCCCACAGGGCTCAATCTCTCACTGACCTCTTCTTCTGTATTCCTCTCTGGACAGTCCTGAAGTGGGCAGCTATGTCCCTTCATCCCCCCATTAGGATTTTCTGTGTTGGAGCCAGCTTGCCACAGACTGAAATTTCTGAAAAGAAGCTGTGAACAGCTCCTCCTAGAAGTCATGAGTGTCAGGTATTTTATCTCAGCTCTGGGAATGCTAACCAGTGCACTTAGACCAGCACACACATGAAAATGCATGTGCACACACACAGCACACACCTATACTTACACACGCCAAGACTCTTTTATACACACACACACACACACACACACACACACACACACACACACACCATGCATCTACTGGGAAGCAGATGTAATTGGACTCTCTTTCACTCCATCTTTCCTTCTTCTGGGTCCCAATCTAGTAGAAGAGAATCACAACTGCGATCTACACACATGTGTGAATGATTTCCCAAGCAGCAAAAGGCCTCAGTGTCCCAGCTGTGTGTGAAGCAGGAAATCATGAAGTGCATGGTGGGCACGGCCTCCGGTCTGATCACCAGTTCTCTTAGCAGTTGCTCCAGCTGACATCAGAATAGACCCTCTTACAGGAGACAAGGTTTTCCCAGAGAAGACAATCGCTGTCTTCCCAGAAACTATGGTGCAATGTTCTCCCTTTAGTTGGGCTCCCCTTTGCAAATACACACCAAAGCTTGGTAGAAGCCACCACTTCCACTGAGGCCTGGGACACAGCACACAGTGGGAGAGCGCATTGCTCCTGATGTCACCAGCTTATTCCCATGGACTGTAAGAGAGGACAAGTCTCACCAGACAGGAAAGTCCCAACGACATGTTTCTTCACCCCTTCTCTCTGTCTGCTGCTACACTACACTTCTTTTAGCTGATCTGTCCCCTCCCTCAGCACACGTCCCCTACCACCTCTCCCTGAGGAAAGTGTCCCCTCTCTGGTCTGCCTCAGTGGTCTTTACAAACTCAGCTCCTGTCTGTTTGGGGCACATGGTGCTATTATCAGCAACTCTGTAGGCCGACCAGTCCTCTCCAGGAAGGGCCTGAGAGGGGGCTGTCTCCTTGGCTCTTGTGACAGTGGTCACATTGCTCCCTCTAGTCTCTTTCAATGCCCCAGAACTTCCACACATTCCTATGAACTTGTATTTCTTGAGTCAACACAGCTTCCCACAGCCTCCTATATGGGTACCAACTGTAAAATGCCCCCTTTTTTCACATCAGTACGATATGACTTGAGAAATCCCTTTGTGACTGATGAAATGAAATATTGTTTCTGATTCATTAATGAGAAGAACTTAATCTTCATCAAGAATTCAGTCTCCCCTCTTTAACCTCCCAGTCCCAATCCCAGACGCTGCTCAGAGGACCCTGCACCGTGCCCCTTGCCTCTCACAGCAGCCATTGCTCTCCCACAGCCCAATCAGACTGTGAGGGACTGAGTGGATTCTGTGCTTTGATAGAGGCGTGATGGCATTGAGAAAATTTTAAAATCACAGATAGGTACATATTGCATCTTTTCTCTGGTATGAGAAAATGAAGATGTAAATGAGTCCTAGCATTGTATGTTATATATTGTGAAATAGAAAATGCTCAATGTAAAATAAGGTGAAAGGGGACAATGTTGAGATTGTAACAAAAAAGTAAGGAAACAAATTTTATATATATGGGGGGGTGGTAGGGTGAGTGGGGCTATGGGAAAAAATGAGAA
>PVIR01001750.1:0-115633 GCA_004026965.1 Petromus typicus
GGTCCTCAGGGACATGGTCCCGTGGGGGCTGCTCTCACTTCCTGGAGCAGCCCACTTCCTGAAGCTCCTTCTCTCGCACTTCTGATCCTACCCTTTACAGTCTATCTGGAAGGTTCTAGCTCTGCTTCTCCATTGCCATTCTTTCAAAAATGGGTCATTACTTCCTCCTAAGAACTATTCCAAAAACATAATGGAATCCTAGGACCCTTCATGATGCTAAATCTGGTTGTGGTTTAATGTCTGCATATCAACAACTCTCTCTTCTGTTGCCATGACTGACCCAGCACCCTGAGCACTGACTTTCATGCCCCATCTACTTCAGCCAGGTTGTGAAGCCCCTTGTGTGCATAGTCTCTCTCCTTCCTGAGTCGACCCGACAAAACTCAGGGTTCTGCTGGGTGGACAGGGGCCCTGACACTGGGATGGGGATATCTGGACTAGAGGACTTTGGCCCCCAGATCTCCCTATACCTCTCTAGAGCTCCCACAGGTTTTGCTCACACTTGTTGGATGAGCCCTAAGCAGACCACATAAACCTACTGGGCTGGTTGTTCAGAAAAGGCCTTGGGTAGAAGGGCATCAGGCAGCCAAAATGCAGAACATGTTGGGAAACAGCCAGGAACCAACAAGGCTTTGGAGTATGAACCATGATCGAGGCCACACGACCACTGGACCAGGCCAGTCAGGATCCACTACTCATGGACCACAGCACTGACTGCACTGCCTGTGTGCAAAGAGTCTAGCTGGCCTCACGACTGTGCTGCTCATGGGCGTCTGAGCCCCTCAGGAGTCCTGGAGCTGAAGCCTCCCGGGGTACAGGACAAGTGAGGAAGGGCATCGTGGTACTTCAGAGCACATGCATGCCTGCAATGGGATAGTCTAGAATTTGGCTCTCCTTGGTGACATTTTCTCCTCAACAGCAGCCTGTAGGATTGTGGGAGTCTGGAGAGAAGAATGGGGAAAGATGTAAACCCCTACGAATCCCCTTAGAATCACCCCCCAGAGGTGGGTGAGGAGTTTCTTGCCTAGTGTGAGCTTGAGCTGAGTCCTGCCCTCAGCTAGGTACTGGCTAGAATGAGGACCAGGCACAGCAGCCTGGGGACTTCCACAAGCTCCAAGGATGCGTCAGTGTGAGGGTTCCTGATCCCACCTCCTTGTTTGTGGTCATAGGCGAAGTCAACCAGCAACCTGCACATGGAACACGATGGGCTGAGACTGGGTCTCTGCACCAGGCCAATCCACCCTTTTCTGCCAGTCAGAAAAACGAGCACACAGACTGGGCAGAGTGGCGAAAAGGACGGTGAGGTATGGAAGAAACAGTTTTCCACCGAGGAGGTCAAGTACATCCCCCTTGATTCTGGCTGTGGCTCAGCTGCTTCTCCTGGGCAGGAACTATGTCCCCAGAATACATCAAATCTCACCAGGAAATACAGTTCTGAGAACCGACCACTGAGCTCTGAGCTCCTGGCATCCACAGCAACAGTGGAAACCTAGTGATATACACAGCTCAGTTAGTGACAGGAGACCAGTTTTGCTGGTGCGTGAATCGGGCTTCCATAATAAATGTCGCAGAGTGGAAGTTTATTTTCTCCTGGTTTATGGGGACTGGAAGTTGAGAACAAGGGTTGACAGGCTTGCTTCCTCCGCAGTCTCTCTCCTTGGCCTGCAGACGGCCCCTGTCTGGCTGCCTGTTCAGTCTTCCCTCTGGGGATGTACAGCCCTGGGTGTCTGTGTGTCTTACCATGCGGTCAGTGGGTTCTCCGTTACTGTAACAAATGTCTGTGATTGACATCATAGATAATCAGCTCACAGAGAGAAAAGGCCTGCCCGGTTCTACAGGGTTCAGTCCATGGCAGACTGCCCCAGTTGCTGTTGTCCTGTGATGAGGCAACCGTCACGCTGGAGCGTGTGCTGAATAAACGTAGCCTGTTCCCCTGGGAAGGGCAGGTTCCATGACCCCCTGCAAGGGCCTCTGCCATAACTAGAAGACCTCCAACTATGCCCGCCTCTTCCTGGTCCAGTCATTTCCCCAGAGTACCAAGATGAAGTTTCAAGAAACAGGTCTTTGGGAGATGTTTGAGATTCAAAGTGAAGCATTCCCTCTTCTCTTGAGCTCAACTGGACAGATCACAGCCCACCTGATAACTTTAACTTAATGTCACAACTCTAAAAGGCCCAGCACAGCCAAGCATAGTGGTGCACCCCTCTAATCCCAACACTAAGAAGGCAGAAGCCTGGACGCTGTCACCACAGGTTCACACCCAACACACACACACACAGACACACAGACACACACACACACACACACACGCACATGTGCATGCATCTCAGCAGGAAGCAACTGGCGAAGAAACACCGGCTAAAAAAATATGAAGTGTAACAGACACTGAGTCTGGGGCCACCGCCTTGCGGGGGTGGGGGGTGTGCAGAGCAGTTTCCATGGCAGAAATTCATTTCTCTGTCCGGGAGGCTGCAGACCTAAGCTCCAGGTGTGTCTGCAGGCTGGTTTCCGGAGAGCTTCTCAGCGTGACTCACAGGCAGCTGCCTGCTCATGGTGTCCTCACGCGGCTGCCCTGGGTGCTCCAAGCGGGGCCGCTGGTCTGTCTTCTTCTTCCGCTTCTCATATGGCATCAGCCCTCCCCAGGCAGACTCCACCTCGCGACCTGAGGTGACCTCAGTCACCCCCAGAGCTCCTATCTCCAAACACAGTCACAGTGGTAGTTAGGGCGTCGCAGAGGAATTTGGGGTGACAGCAGCACTCAGTCTGTAACAACCACATTCTAGATTTTCACTCTTTTTTTTTTTTGTTAATCCCTAAGTAAGATTGGGGAATCTTTTCAACCAGCAGCAAAACCGTTGAATAAGCCCCATTCCTCTCAGACCCTCACTGTGCTCCCCAGCAGTGCTCCTCTCCCCATCCAGTTCCATACTCCGGTCCCGGATCCTCCACACAGTGACTCCGGCTTCTGCCCCTCTCTTAGATCTAAGCCATGGCTCCAGCTAACCTTTCTGCCTTGCGTGGTCTGGGCTTCCAGAAAGGGAAGGTTCTGACTAGCGATGTCAGCGTGGCGTGAGATGCCCCTGTGAATGGGCCATTTCTGTACGGAGAGGAAGGAACTCGGCGTTCTGCAGTTTCTGCTGTCTCCCGGGGGGCTCCCACTGAGGAGCCTGAAAGCAGAGGGGGCCACTGTTGTAGGAAGACACTGAGGAAGGAAGGAAAGGAAGGAGGGGAGTGGGAACGGAGGGCAGAGGGAGGAGAGGGAGAAAGAGAGGGGAGGGGCAGGGACGAGGAGGGGCAGGAAAGAGAAGGAGCTCCAGCTATTCCACCCTGGCTTACTGTGTGCACGAGCCCCATGAACAGGATGACTTTGAGGTGATACAGCCCTAGTCACCACCTGAAGGTCTCTTGGCTTTGGACCCAGGTGATGGCTGTAACCCGGGAGAAGCTAGATACTTCCCTCAGAGTCTCGGCCTAGCTCCATGGGGCTGCTCAGCGAGGGAAACAGCACAGGCAGAGCTGACCTCCTGTGAGGTCTGAAGGGCCTCACAAGTGGTGAGTAGAGGGTAAGTGCGTGGTCCGGCTTCCTCCTTAGCTGTTTGAGTTACAATACGAAAGAGCATCCTCAGCGCCCCATCGGATGCTCTGGTCTTGCTCAGTCTGGACTCAGCCAGGACCAGCTGTCTACACACACGTCACAGTCCATTTTGCCACAATACAAGGACCAACGTAATGAGCCAAGCAGTGAAACTGCGGCCTGGAGATGTAAAGTGTAAAGATTTGATCCAGCCCCGAGCTCCCGCTCTGTTGCTGTCTGCCTGCCTTCTGACAGGAGCAGCTGCCTGGAGACCATCTGATATTACTCTCTCCAAAGCGCATTCAGGAGCCCGACCCCAAGATCCCAGGGCTGCTAGCAATGGACCAGGACCCGCCAGCTCCTGTCGAGCCTGTGCTGGATCTCCTGCCCCTGCTGTGGTGGTTTAAAAACATTTCTACGAGTTCTTCGCTACTCGAGCTTCCATCCGCTCTCTCCTTGTGGGCTGTTCTGTGACTCACTGTCAGTGACTAGAAGGACCAGAAATGTGTGTGGAAAAGCAGTTAGCTATGCTAAGGGATTTTTTCTTATTCTTATGCAAGATGCTGTGAGATCCTGCCTGACAACGATCTTATAATACATTTTTAGTCCCAGCTCCTTGCTTAGTCTGCATATAATAATTGCTTGATATTTTTAGTAATAAATAAGTAAGTACATTTCTTTCATAAATGGACAGAAGAAATCATGCATAAGTTTATTATGGCTTTTTTCCAAGATAATTACAGATTTAGATACATCAAAGTGACTTGGAAATGTCACTTAGATTTCATCAAGAGAAATCCTTAACAACTTGATTCCACCCTAAGTTTGAGGCTGGGAGCTGGTATAATGGATCCTGTAGAATTTCTACCCACTTCCGATTTCTATGACAGAGTACCTGAGGCTGGGTGCTTTATAAAGAAAAGAGGCTGATTTTGCTGACAGACTTGTCTGCTGGAGGTCTAACATCAGGCAGCCCTATCTGTTCAGACAGGTGGAGTCCCTGGGCAACATCATAAGGTGGCGCAGACATGAACAGGGAACTGCTGTGTGTCAGAGAGAGATGATATTATCAGATAGGAAGCTAGAGGAGGAGAAAGTGCATTCTGGCTCTCTATATAGCAAGCTAACCTCACCCTGTCAGACCAGCCCTCATCCTCCCAAGGGGCACCAGTGACCCCGTGACCCGGTGACTGAGCCCTCTTCTGCTAGGCCCCACTCCTTAGAGCATCTGCCACTCAGCACCACCAAGCTGTGGCCAGCGCTCCAGCACCTGAACTCGGGGAGGATGAACATGTGCAAGACACAGCACGGCCTAAATATGAGAACTGCGAATGGTCTCTTTGTGTGTTTGTTTTATGTTGTTTTTGAGACAAGGTGTCACTATGTAGTTCAGGCTGGACTCAGACACATGACGATCCTCCTGCCTCAGCCTCCCAGAACCTGGGGCTACAGTGTGCACTATCATGCCCAGCCTGCCAAATATTCTCTTAAACCAAAATTATAACCTTTCTATTTGGAACAATCAGAAGTTTTTTAGATTTCACAAATACTATAAACCCATATTTAAAAATCATTTTCCTGTGAAAGTCTTTTAATAAATGACAAAGCACTTAATAGATGTTCTTTTCTTGGAAATTTCTTTTGACAATTTCCCTGTCAGGTTATATATTAAGTATTCTAAGCAAATATAATTTTAAACTGTGTAAAAAATATATCTAATAAAATTATATTAATCTAAAACTTCCATAAGGCCTAAAAAATAAATCTTATAAGAATGAACAATTGTACTATGAGTTCACTAAGTAAAAATGATCACTATAGTGCTGGATGTGGTGGCACAGACCTGTATCCCCAACACCCAAGAGACTGAGGCAGGAAGAGTGTCACAATTTCAAGGCTGACCTGGGCTACATAGTAAATTCAAGACCAGCCTGAACTCCATATGGAGACCCTGTCCAAAAAATAAATAAATCAATAATAAAAATGGTCCTAGAACTTCTTGATTGTCAATAGGAAATTGTAGTGAGTGGATCATGTGTGTGCCAGGTGATCCAGCGGGTCACTGAGCACAGGCCTCTGGAGGTCTGTCTCTAGGGGGCTGTTCTCCTGCTTTGTCTCCTGGCTGCCATGAAATGAGCACCTTATCCCCCCGGTCTTCTGCCAGGGCTCTGCCTGGACTCAGCAGATCATGGCCCAACTCCTATGTGACCATGAACTAAGTCAAACATCTCCTCCTTGAAGCTGCGGGTCGAGTATCTTGTCCGGCAGTAGGAAGGCAGATCACACCATATGCAGACATATAACTTGTCCCTTACTGAGACGGAACTGGCTCAGGAGGGAAAGTTAGGACGAGTCAGTGTCAGTGACACTGCACTGAAGTGTGCTGCACAGTCATCCCTCCGTGTCCCTGGGAGTTTGATTTGATCGATTCCAGGATTCCCCTCAAACAGCAAAATCTGCAGATGCTAAAGTCTCTCATGTGAAATGGCATGGCACTGACTTTCTCAATTTTCTTTTTGTTATTGTATAAAAGGCTTATAATCTTCCCATATATTTTGAATCATCTTTAGATTACTTATAATACTTAATTTGATGAAAATGTAATGCAAATGCTTGTTATATATACTATTTACTTGTTGGTGGACTGTTATGTACAATGACAAGAATGTGATCTTTTTAATGAATGTTTTCTACCCATAGTGGTTGAATCCATAGGTGAAGAAGACCTTGGAGATATGGAGCCCTATTTTTCATAAATAATAAAGATGAATAAAATAACTTAAAATATGAAAGTTTGTAGCAGAACTGGCTGGGTGTGACTTTGGATTCTAGACCAAAGTGGGCATGGTGGCATCATTCACTCTGGGGAAATAAAGTTCAGGGGCCCATATAGATGGTGCATGTGGCAAGAACTCGGGCTTCCAGCCCACGAGAAGACCAACCTTGAGGGTGGGCTCTCCAGCTCCTCCAGGCTTTGGCTGTCGTAATTGCCCAGCTAAGGAACATGCATGCAGCTTCCTTCCCAAACCTCAGACACCGTGTGAGATAGTACATGCTGCTAGGCTCGGCAGTAGTTGGTTCTGCAACAAAAAGTCACTCATAAGCCCATCCCCTTCTGCTGCTCCAGGCTCGGCCTTCTTCGCTCAGACTAGAGAAAGATTTCAAGTTCCTGTGCATGAGAGTGTGGGGCTCCCTCTCAAGTGGCTCCTCTGAAGGACACCCCAGAGTCTTGAAGGCCACAGCCTAAAGCCGGTCTGGACAGTTGTCCTCCCACAGGACACTCTGCAGTCCTCAGCCTGCTGCTGGAGAAGCAGGTGAGAAGGAATCCAGTGCGGAGCCTGCTGGTCCCACTGGCCGGCTACCTGGGGCATGGGAACCTGCTGTGCACACTCGTTACCTGTTCACGGAGCAGTGGAAGATACTGAAAGTCATAATTTATCAATTAGGAAATGCTGTGTAAGGGTTCCTGGAAAGAAGGGTTTTGTGGTTACACGAGCCTAGAGACTATCACTGTCAGGATGGTCCTGTCTTGAAGATCTGAAAAGTTCTGCAGGGAAGAATGCTGTGTAATCTGCTGAAACCTGAAATTTCCAAATTTGTTCAACCACAGAGTTTTTTGGGTTTTTTTTTTCACAAATTCTATATAAATAGCCCTGGTTATAAATAGCCATCTCTGTGTTTTATGGCACAGGGCTGGGGACTATGCCACAGACAGCAGCGTGCTAGTCACACACCCTTGAGAAGCAGGCGCAGGGGCCAGAGTAAGGACATGGAGGGGTGGGGACAGGTACGACTGGAAGAAGAACACACGCTGGTCATAGAGAGGGTGCCAGAGAGAGAAGACCCTGAGCGCCCACACAGATTTTCAAGGGCGGGTCTGCCCTCCATTTATTCTTGCATTCTTAATTCACTCATTCATTCAGCACCTGCTGGACTGGGATGGCGATTCTAGGCCCAGGATCCTGGTGCAGGAGCCACCTTTATCAGTGGTTACAGCCCTATAACCAGACAAGGACTCCTCCTAGACCCAGAGCCAAAGTGCCAGCTCCTCCTGGCTACAGCTTCCCCATGATGGTGGGAGCAGATATACCCTCCAGGAGCCCCGGAGGTGTTGCGGTCAGAATCTCTCTTCAGTGAGATGCCTGTGTTGAAGTCCTCATCCCAGATGTGGTGTGGAGCTTGCCAGTCATCAGATCCTGGCACCTGCTCCTAGAGACTGAATCAGTGCTCTCTTCAAAGGCTCCAGCAGACTCTTTGCCCCCTGCACTATATATGTACACCGGAAGATGTCATCTAGGAGGAGGGACCACACTACATCCCAGACTTGCCGGTGCCTTGACCTAGCATTTCTAGCCTCCAGAATCGTGAAAAATAAAGCCCCATTATGTGTGAGTTTCTGATCTTCTCTAACAGCAGCACAAGTGGACTGAGACGAGGGCCGTTCATTCTTGAATCTGTGCCCCACTTTTCCTTGCTTTGGTTGTCCAGCTCTCTCTCTTCCACTCTCTCATCCCCAGAGCCTCCTTCCCTTTCCCTCTGTTGTCGATTCTCTCTGTGAATTCCCATGTGAAATATTTTGTCACTTCCTATTTTCCCGACTGGACTCAGACCTACTCAGGAAATGGACCCTCCAAGCTGGGACTCAGTGCTTGGGTTGTTCTCCGCTCTGAGTATGAATGCAGAGGTGGATAGGCCACCTGAGGAAAATGATGGCCTGGTGTCCTGCAGCATCGAGATCACTTGATTATCACCTGTGGTCGCTAAGGTGTGGTGCCAGAGAGACAGAAATGTGGCCACAGGATTTGCCACTGCACTTGGCTGTTATGGCTTCTGACTCATGAAAAGACTGTTAACTAGAAGGACAAAGAAGGTGACAAGGGCAGTAGCAGCAGCAATGACAGTGAGGAAGAGGAGGAAAAGGAAGAGAAAGACAAGAAAGAAGGCAGGAGAGGAAGAAAAAATGGACAATTGGGTTATAGTAACATTAAACAAAATGCACTAAACTATTAAAAAGACAAAGTACAACTGGAGGAGGATATTTATAACACTAATACCAGACAAAGGACTCACCCATAGTATAGAAAGATGTATTATATGTCACTAAGAAGGTGGGAGATAACCCAAGAGGGGAAAAGTAGCTGAGGGGCTCTGGTGTCTTCATGGCTAATAAACATATGTGAAGGTGCTTGACCTCAGTCATCATCAGGACATACTCATTAACATGACAGTGTACCAAAGCCACAGTGAAATAGGAATTCACTCCCACCAGGGTGGCTGAAATGGGAAAAATACAGACAATAACAAGGTTGGCAAAAATATGGAGAAACAAACCTTTATGCATTGCTAGTAGGATAATAGAATGGTGCAGAAATTTTGGGAAACAATCCGGCAATTTCTCATCAGGTTAACAGCATTACCATTTGACTAGCAATTTTATACCTAGGAACATAGTCAAGGAGAAAGAACATGTGCCCACACCAAGATGCACATGGCGGCTCAGAGAAGCACTGTTCATAATAACCTTAAAATGAAAACAACTCAGATGTCCTTCAACTGATGAGTGAACAAAATGTGTACCTATATATTAAATCATGCCATTTACATAAAATGTCCAGGATAGCAAATCTATAGAAACAGCAAGTAGATTTGACATTGACAGATTTCTTTTAGGGGAGGTAACAAAAGTGTGCTGAAATTCATTACGGTGACTCTTACACCACGATGTTAAAATACTAGAATCAATTAAACCATACAACTTAGACGGACAAACTGTACCTCAACAAAGCTGTTAACAAAAAACAAGGAGAAAAGGAGAGAGAAAAGGAAGAAGGGAAGGAAGGAATGAGGGAAGCAGAGGGAAGGAGGGAAGGCAGGAAAGCAAGCAAGGAGGTAGAGGAGAAGGGAGGCAGAGAGGCAGGAAGGCAGGCAGGCTGACACACTGCATTATCACTACTGACTCAGCAGAAATGCCAAAATGAAACGGCTAATCACACGTGGTGCTGAGGATGTAGGGAGAGCAGAGCTTCTCTGCTTCTGATGCAACTTGACATAATCACTTCAGGAATACACCCAGTAGAAACGCATATGTGCATTCATCCAAAGACAACCACAGAAGCCAGTGTGTTAACTAAACATTGCAAACTGCCCAAATATCCATCAACAGTAGAACAAACAAATAAATGCTTTTGTCTTCACAAACAGAAAGTTCAAGGCAACAAGCATAGACAGTCATACAACAGAGATGAAAGTTATGTATTGACCTCTACACTCGAATACAGACTGTGTGGGTTTGGTCATGTGAAGTTCAGCAGACAGAACTGTGTGGGGTTTGAGTCAGCTGATAGCTACTTTCGGGGCAGAGTTTGACCTTGGAGGAGTGCAAGGAAAGCTCTGGAATGTGGGCTCTGTTTTTTCCTGAGTTGGGTGAGGTTACACAGTTGTGTACCTGGTGTGCATTTACACTTTGTGTACACTTTCCCACAGTATTCAGAAAGGCTTGGTTTTAATGCCCCTGCAGGTACCAAGTTCTGAAGAGGCGGAGGTCTCTTACATATAGTGACATATAACCTCTCCCCTATTTGTGAAATCATCTTTTGTTGATTTACAATACTTACAGTCTGAACACTACATAGATAGTTGCTAGATTATGTTGTTTAACGAAAAACAATTAAGAAGGTCTGTACAGGTTTTGGGCAAATGCACCATTTTGAAAAACATTTTCAATCCATGTTTAGTTGAATACATAGCTAGAGAGACTGGCTGCACTCTTCTGTATTTATGTTATAATTAGATAAAAAGTTTACCAAATTTGAGAAAAACAGGGAAAGGAGAGAGGAATAGTTAATGCATACGTACCAAACAAGGAGACTATGGACCAAAGCAGCTCATTTCTGTTCCCATGACTAGTCTTGAGACCCAGCAACACAACGCCCCCCCTTTCTGTGTCTAGCAGTCCATCTGGGCCTCTTTTCCCTCTGAATCTCAGCTGGCTGGGTGGACATGGTAGAGCCCCCACTGGTGCTTAGGTCCACCTCCTGCCTCCTGCCATTGGTCCTCCTCTCTGGGTTTGGGTTGGACAGGAGGCCCAGAAGGGCCCCCCTGGCTGCTACACCAGTCTTTCTGCCCTCTCTACAGCAGTGTCTGGCTTCCCCTGAGGGATTAGGATGGGTCACCACAGAAAGCAGTGGGCATCTACTTTACAAGCTGGTTCAAGACCATCAGTGTCTCAAGAAAGGCCGGCGTGATCCAGGTGTGCACTGGGGAACCGTTTTCCCTGGGGCCTTAGCCCTTCAAACCAACACAGCTCCGCTCGGCGGGGGGGGGGGGGACCCAAAACCTAGGCCAGGGGGCATCAGGTATCCCAGGAAAGGAGTCCCTCCCCCCACACCTGGCCACCCCAGACCTGTGTATTCACCATGGAAAAAGTTATAACCTACACCCACTGCGGCTTCAGAGTCGACGTTCTCTGCCTGTGATTTCTTGTTTAACTTTCGCTCACGTGCAGTAAATAAACCACTGTCTTCTCTTCCCTGATAGAACCTTCTCGATGTTTCCAGAGAAGATGTGCATAGTTTGCTAGGGCAGCCATCACAAAATATCACACATGAGGTGACTTGCACAGCAAAGTTCTGGAGGCTGAAAGTCAGCAGAATTCAAAGGAGCTGCAGGGTTGGTTTCCAGGGAGGCCTCTCTTTCCCTAGCTGTCTCTTCCTGGCGTTCTCATGTCATCTTTCCCCCTGGTGTGTCCTTGACTTCTCTATGCACCCTAACCTCTCTTAAGGACACTGGACACATTGGAGCCGAGTCCACCTTCATGACTAGTTCTAATTTAGTTGCCTCTTTAAAGCCCTTGTCTCCAAAGAGCTGAGTCCTAGGGTGAGGGCTTCCACACATAAATCAGGTGTGGGACACACAGCAAAGGCCCTGACAATTCCTGTAACTCAAATAGTGTGCTACTCAGCACAGCAGAGGGCACAGCCAGGGCTAAAGAGGAGCAAAGGGACTAAAGGAAGAGGGTGGCATGGGCAGCAGATACCAGGAGACTGGAAATCCATCTTGCAGAGAACCCATAAGACAGAGAGGGTCAAGGGAGCAGCGTGATCCAGGACGCGCCACTTCAAGCAGGAGTTGTCAGCAAAGCGCAGAAAGTGCTTGGCAAACAGCCACACATGCAGCCAACAGAGGCCTGAGCCTGCAGAGGAGATGGTGTCCCTGGCAGGCCTGCCCTCACCTCCTGCACATGGCAGAGGTGAGGACACCTTGTGCCATATTTTCCGTTGGCATCTTCTCTGCCAGTCATTTCCTCTGTAGAGTGAGGTACATGTGTAGGCAGACATGCTGGGGTGTCAGCTGACCCCGCTGAGCTGGTCCAGGGGGAGACGCCATGGGGTCTAAAGACCATTGAAGGGGCCAGAGCTAGGATCAAGGAGCCAAGCGGAGGAGACACTAAAGGCAGAGTGACGGGGACCAGCACCATGGCACTTTCCCCAGTGTGTCCCCCTGCCCACCATGCACAACCAGAAGCCATCAGGTCCAGCTTTGAGCTCAGGCACCCCAGGTCCCACAGATCTGGCTCAGAACCCGGGAGAAGGAGAGGGCAGTGGCCACCAAGAAAGATGGAGAGCTCTGGTCAGGCTTGGCAGGGTTGCTTATTTTTTTCACAGGGTTCACAGATTTGCTAAGAATACATCCAGGGGAAAGGAAGTGAGAGGAGAGTGGGAGCCCCACCAGTCAGCCGTCTGCCTTCTGTCCCAGGGACACCTGGTGTGCTCAGACTTGCAGCATAGGGTTTTCCTTGGGGGAAAAGTTTGGCAGAAAAAAGAGAGGAGAGAGAGAGAGAGAGAGAAAGAGGGATGGGGAAAGTTGAGTGAGTACTGAATTCTCTTTTCAGCCGGTGACACTGACCTGCCAGCCAAGTTTCCTCTGCCTTCCAAGTCACCTCCGAGCAGGGAGAGACACCTCATTTCATACCACTGGCCCTCACTTTTGGCCTAGTGTGGCTGCAAGTCTACCACGACTACCTACTGTCCAGGCTGAACAGTAAAAAGGAAGTCACACTGTCCCCAGACTTGTAGGCATCTGACAACACTCAAGGCACACACCTGGCTCTGACTCTGAAGTCATGCACTGTCATACACAGGAACTTGGCGGCCTGGGATTTTGGAAATATGTGCATCTGGCATTTCATAAACAAAACAGCTTCCAAAGTGTGTGTTGTTATCTGTGTGGATCTGTGTGGATACACCTGTGTATGTTTATATGTTTCTGTAAGGTGCAAGTATCTCTGTATTTGCATGTATGTATGTTGTGTAGATATATGTGCACTGTATGTGTTTGTATACACATGTTCTGTGTGTGTGTGTGTGTGTGTGTGTGTGTGTGTGTGTGTGTGTGTGTGAGAGAGAGAGAGAGAGAGAGAGAGACCCACACCCTCACACCACCTAGCACTTCCTGGCTTCTCCTTCTCGGCCTGATTGGCGGGTGGGGCATTCCACAGCCTGATGCCTCACACCAGCCACTTCTGATTGGCCCAGGGATGGGCACAGCCAGGCCACTGTTGGGAGCCTCTCCTCAGGGTGCTCCTCTCCAGAACTACGAACCGGGAAATGGGCATCGCAGCAGCACAGGCAGAGGAAAGGGCTCCAGGCCAGTGCAGAAAGCCCCAGACAGGGCGCCCCGCTCTGGGGGTGGCCGCGCCCTGCCCTCGGGCTCCAGCGTGGCTTCCTTGCCAGGTTCCTCTTTTCATTTAAAGCCGGCTAGAAAGGGCCACTTGCAAAAGACCTACATTTCATAGACTTTTTGTAGAGTCTGTGTCACTGCAGAAAATCTGGCCTGGCCAAAGCCTGAAGACCCTGGAAATGGAATCAACACACACTCTGGCTATGGAGGGTAAACCCTGTGACTGAGAACCAGGGCAGAGCTTCCACCTGGCAAGTTGTCCATGCGGCCAGGTGGTGGCCACAGCATGGACCTCCTGCCTCAAGCTGGAGGTTCCCAGTGCCACCTGAAAGGACTCACTGCACAGACTGTGACACGGATTGACTCTGTCTTGTCCCCGGGGCAGCCCCACCCTTACCACTCTGCCACCCAGTAGTCCCAGGGCCAGGCCACTCCCCTTCACTCGCCACTCCTTGGCCAGAAATGAGGGTCTGCACTGAGCAGTGGACAGTCCCTCCCGGCTGACTCCAGCCATCATTCCAGGCCCCGCCCCGTGCTCCATCCACAGGCCCAGCCCATGCGGCCTGTCACCATCCCCACTGCTCCCCTGTGGCCAACTTGCTGGGTACCCCTGTCTGGGGACCTGCGGGCAACCTCTCCTCTCTGCCATCTGCTCAGAGCAGACTGGAGGAGGCCAGGCCAGCACCACCTCCCTCTTGGCACCTTCCCCGGGCTGAGCACCCTTCTGGCGCAAAGCTGGGTTCCGTAAATGCTGGCTGAACTGAAACCCACTGTGGTCTCCAGTTCCTGAGCTTGTCTTCCCGCTTGTTCCCACGCTGGGCGCACAGTCACGAGGTGGGGGCCTGGCCTGTGTCCAGACTCCACACTCACAGACAAGACTGAGTCTTCCCCAGGGTCCTGTAGTGGAAGGTGTCCCACCTGTCCTTCCTGTCCCTGCTCCCAAGGCTTTGCCAGCTGCTGTTAACATCTAGAGGAGAAGGAACGAGCAGCCCGCCCCGTGTCCCCTTCTTGTGTCTCCTCCGGGCACTTTCGGGAGCTGTGTGCACTTAGCAGGCTGCAGGCCTGAACCCAGTCACCACCCCGGGACCCAGAAGAGCAGCTCTGGGAGGAGCAGCAGCGTCAGAGTACCGGGAAGGGCAGAGGAAGGGGTGGGTGGCTCCGAGGTCCTGAGCGTGGTGCGGAGGGCAGCAGCCCCGGGGACCCACACACAGCACACACACCTAACGGGGGTTAGCCACTTCCTGGAAGTGAGTGAGCAAGGGATGAACACCTGGCGGAGTGGGGACACCAGCCCCTGGGTGGCTCTCAGGCAGCAAGGGGTCAGCGAGGGTGTGGGCGTGGAGGGAGCCAGCGAGCTGCGAAGAGGAGCTAGGGTAGAGCTGACTTCCAGGAAGCCCAGCCTAGGGCACCGGCCACTGGACACAGGGTGCCGGCTAAGTGCCTGGGGTCCTCCCTATTTAGAAGGCCATCAGTGCAGCAGGTGATAAATGGGGCTCTGCCTGTTGCACCCGACATTGCTGCCTGCTAATCTCATAGGAACACTCCTCCAAAGTCTTGCCCTGCACCAGGCCCTCGGGGCTCACGGGGCTTCTTGTTGCTGCCGCCACAGCCATGGTACCCCGGAGGCTCAGAGGAGCCTCTGCTGCAGCCTGCCCAGCCCCCTCTGCTGAGGCAACTCTGTCGACACTGACACCGTGGAGAGAGCCGGCACGGTCGCTGGGTCGTTATGCTGAGAAATGAAACATTGCTTAACCCCAAGGAGAAACCACAAGAAGAGAAAAACATGCAATGTCGCCACAGCTGTGCTGGAGAGCTGAGCCTCAGCTCTGCCCTCGGCGGGCGGGGCTGTGTGCCTGTTTGCGTTGCGGCCCCAGAAGGAAGGCTGCTGGAATGGGCGAGGTGGCTCTGAGGCCTGGTAGAACCACCTCCGACTTGAAGACGCGTTTGTCTGGGAACCCGTGGGCTGGGCTCTGATCATGGAGGTGACTCCAGACCCTTGTGCTGTGGGCCCAGGTGCCAGAGCTGGGGCCCTCTGCTGGGAGACGCCACTGCCGCACTGTAAGGCCCTCAGCCTAGCATCAGGGGGACCCAAGGCCGCAGTGGCTGAACAGCCTCCGCAGGGCCCCAAGCCGGGCTGAGCCATGATGTAAACAGTGGACAGGCCGAGGCAGGCGCTTCCCAGAGCCCAGGAGCTCTGGAAAGATGCCACTTTCACTCCGGCAGGAGCACAGTTGTGGGTTTGCTGTTTGGGGCGGAGCCCACTCTCGTTTATCCCAGGAGTGCATGAGGCTTTACCTTGGGCATCTAGGAGCAGGCCACTGGCCAGAGGCCCAGCTCCAGCTCGTCCCTTCCAGAAGGCCTGGGTTAGCCCCTTTGCCCACCATTGCCTGCCCTAGGCCCCTGCCTACTGCTTTTTCTCAGAGAACAGCATGTCAGGAACCAGCAGCCACCCGAGGGCAGGCACTGTCTTGGGCCCCACCTCTGGTAGGGGAGCGAACCCACCCTTCACAGCGGGCGGCTGGGAGCCCCAAGAGTGCCTGCTGTCCCTACTGGCCTCTTGGGTGCTGCTGACAAGCGGGCCCCACCCCCACAGCTTCCCCTACCTGCCACCCTTCTGCTCAGCCCCGCCAAGGCCCCTGGGTCCCGCCAGGCAGAAGATGACTGTACACACGTGTACACACATGCACACACATGCACACAGACACATGCTCAAGGAGCCCTCTCTCCCCAGAACTCTTCTCCTCCACACTCACTCACCCTGCCTGTGCTGCTCAGTGAATCCTCATGTCCCCAGAGCCGTTTGAGGCCACGCCTAGGCAGAGTCCCCAAGGACTGATGATGTGCTTTCCAGCCAGCACGGGTGCTGTTCCTGTGAACCTGGAGGCAAGACCCAGTGAGGCTTGGGATACTGGTGGCCGCGAGGAGAGCACTGCCAATGCCTGCTTCACTGCAGTCAGTCCTGGAGAGCCAAGTCCACTTCCTAACAAGTGTCCTAGGTCACGTGGGAAGCAGACGGTGGAAGCCCAAAGGCCCTGTCGTCTGCGCTCCCTGCGCTTCACTCCTCAGTGCGCCAGAGGCCTGGGAAAAGCTACTCCCACGAGTGGGCCCTCGACGCCTTTGGTTCTGGGACTATCACCAGGGAATGGCACCATTTTCTGCATCACTGGTCCGGGAGAGTCTCCTTAAGATAGAAGAAAGGCCTAGAGGGGGAGCTGCCCAGGCTGTGGGCTGAGATTCCAGGACTGGCCTCTTGTCTTAGTCCAATGTAAACAAAGCTGGACCCTAGTGAAAACAGGAGGGCAGACAACTGGGAAATAACATCACAGTTGGGAAGACAGCTGAGCAAGGAGATGAGAGCAACTTCCCAAAACAAAGGGCAGAGGACTACAGGCGGGGTGTGCTCAGCAAAGAGCTCAGGGGAACGGAGGGGGCTGGCTTCTGTGACAAGGCCACTTGGGAGGGCCAATCTGAAAGTCAAACTTCTTTTCTCTATTTTTAATTGACACATAATAGCTACTCAAACTTACAGGATATGGTGTGGTATTTCCATCCATGTAGATAATGCATAATGATAAAATTAAGATAATTGGTATTTCCATATTCACAATAGCCAAGATGTGCAATCAACCTATGTGCTCGTGGATAGATAACCAGATGTACACACAGTGGAATACTAGTCAGCCATAAAATGGAACATAATCTTGTCACAGCAACATGAAGGGAACTGGGGGTCACCATGTTTACTGAAATACACCAGGCACAAAAAGACAGATACGGCCTGTTCTCCTTCATGTGTGGAATATACACCTGCTGGAGAATGGCGGTGATCAGATGCTGAGCAGGCTGGGGAAGGGGAGGAAGATTGTCTACTGGTTACCAAAATACAGCTGGAGAGAAGGAAGGGTCTCGGCTTGGCACAGTAAAGTGACTATGGTTTGCAAGAAAGTGTATATTTCTCATGTCTATTGATAGGAGGCCAAGGGGCCTATCAGAGCCAGGCCCACCTGGCAGGTCATCTTCTCTGGCAGGGCTGGGGTACAACCAAGCTGCTCCCTGATGTTTGCATCGCAAAGGATAGTCCCAGGGTGCCTGTGGAGAGCTTCAGGATGGTGAAAGATTTACACCCAAAAAGGATGTGCAGGGGGAAGCCTTGGACAATTGCTGTTCTATGAGGGCGATTAAGGCCCGTCGGCCAGTTACCACATTTTGATGGGAACAAACAATAAATTCTCCTGGCATTGTCAGGCTGCCTCAGGCAGCCACTTAAAGTCTGCTTTCCTTCGAATTATCCTAGTCATACCGCTGAGGAGTGTTAGCAATTATGTGAGAAGTTTTCGTGTCTTCTAGTGTGTGGAGAAACAGGTGAAATGTTTTGTGCTGAGTCCTCAGTCTCTACAGACCAGGATCGGCCTTAGAGGCTAAGAGGAGCCTGAAAGTTTTGGTAGAGGAGGGCATCTCTGCCACCTCTTGCTGCTGCCAGGTGCTGTCTGGATCTGCTAGTCAGTCCCCACTCTTGTCCAGCAGTGCGCAGCAGCGGTTGGTGGTCAGGGGAGAGTTTGAAAAACTCCTTCTGAGGTGTAGAGAGTGCAGCCACCTTGTAGAGTGGGGCCCAGCCCCCAACACTGAGTTCCAAGTTAACAAAACAGCTCTTTCAAACATTACCTGCAGTCCTATCCCTACGGGCTCCTCAGGGCATGGGGCCCTGCTCCACACCACGTCAGAAATCAAACTCCTCTTACACTGGGCCCCTGTGAGGAAACCCAAGTGAACCAAGGAGAGGGAAATATGGAGGATCACCACAGGGCAGGCAGGTGAGGGGAAGCCTTTCCTAGACCTCTTAGTCCATCCTCAAAGAGAGCTAACCACAGGAACAGTGACCCTGGTATCATGGGAAAGACCATTTTATTTCTGGGGTGGTATGGTGGACTACATGGCAGTATGTGGCAGAAGGACTGTCTGAGGTGTTTGAGGTAGTGTCCTCCAAACCTAGGTGGTGTGGCCACGGTGGTTTGTCATCTCACTGTCCAGGGCATGGTGTTGCTGATGGGGATGATCTAGGCCCACACTAATTTTGCTGTTTGAATGATTTCATTACAAGGAGCAAATGAGAAGGGTGAGCTGGAAAGAGGAGGAGAGTAGGCAGGGGAATGAAAGTAGGGTTCACACAACCCGAGGCACAAGGACTAGACTAACAGCAGCTCTGTTCACATGCAGAAATTCTCAGTTCTTGGAACTTGCTATGATTAGATTGTGTCCCCTGGACAGCTGTGTGTTGGAAACTCAATTCCTTAGTACCAAAGTGTTGGAATGCCGGGCCGTGTGGGAGAAATTTGGGCTGGGAGGAGAGTCTTAATGAAGAGATGCATGCCTTTCTCATGGGACTGGCTTGGCTATCACAGGAGTCTGCCCTGCTTTGCTCTTACGTACATGTGTGCTCTGTCCCTTTTCAACTTTCTCCGCATGATGAAACAGCATGGAGCCATCCTCAGATTGGCACTAGATCTTCGAGTTCCCCACTTTGGACGTTGGCTTTCTGCTGCTGGAAAGACAACTTAGAGGAAGAAGGACTTATTTTGGCCCATGTTTCAGAGACTTCAGTCCAAGGCCAGATGGCTCCATTGATTTTGGGCCTGTGGTTTCTGCCTGAAGCAGAAACATCACAGTGAACAGACATGAGGGAGGAGGAAAGCTGCTCACCTCATGGGGGCTGGAAGCAGACAGACAGGATGCAGCGAGGAGGGGCCGGTGACAAAACACACTGTTCAAGGTCCCGCCCCATGGTCTGTTCCCTTCAGCTGAGTGTCGATGCCTAAGTCTCCAAGAACAATGCCACTGAATGATGGATCCATCCATGGATTCCACTGAGAAAGTTAGGCCCTGATCCAATCACTTCTGAAAGCTTCTGGACCTCTGAACCTTTTGGGACACATCTTGACACTAGTCTCAGGAACTATGACCCCAAATCACCCTCTTTTCTTTCTTTCTTTTTTTTTTGAGATGGGTCTTGCTTTGTAGTTCCGGCTGGTCCTGAGTTCAGCCTCGAACTCTCAGCAATCTTCCTGCCTCTGCCTCCCAAGTGCTAGGATTATAGGAGTAAGCCACCACGCCCAGCCCTGTCGTATGTTGTGCTGATTGCTGGTGGGTATGAATCTCCACGCCTGGCATTGTTGTATGTGGTTGTCAGGGATTGGACGCAGGCCTTTGAGTTTGCAAGACAGGTGCTGGAACCACTTAGCTAAATCCCCGGCTCACCCTCTTTTCTTTAGAACATGCCCCATCTCAGATTTTAGGAAACAGACTCATGACTTGACCAAGGCTGATGCTCAGGGTGACACTTCCATGCAGGGACAGAGCTGACTTTAGAAATCACATGATGGGCAGTCTCCCCGGCGTCTCCCAAAGCAGAGCCGGTGCTAAGCTCAGACCACAGAGTCCACAGATGTGGGAAGAGAGTTCTAGACTGTGGTGGGACGCTAAACCTTCTGTGGCCACGGGGCAGAAGAATGGGCATGGTTCCCTGGTGATCTGCTGTGTGGACATTGCGGGCCCACTGTGCACCTGCGCAGGTCTCGGTTGAGGCTCAGAGGTGACGGAGTGCTCTGGATACCTTGCTTCCCTCCTCTGGACTCCTCCACCTTTGCTGCGTTGAGGCCTTGGCCTCTCTCACTCTCCATCTCTGCCTCCCTAACTCGAAGTGCTGCACATGCCGGCATGGCAATTAGGTTACAAAGCTTGGGTGGGGAGCCAAAGGCAGCCTGGCAGGGACAAAGGGGCATGACGGACTCTGCAGGTGACTGTGGCCACCAGGAGATATGGACGGCTCAGGTTTTCAACCCAGTCTCTTTGGCCTTGGCTTCAGTAGGCCTGAAGTACGAAAACAAAACTAAAAATAACACCACCAAGCCCAGTTTGGAAGATGGAATGACATATGGGCTGGTGGGGATTCCACGGGTGGGCGGCACAGCCTGAAAGGCCATGTCAGGAGTCCCACTGTGTTGGCAGGAACCGGCATGGGCAGAAGCTCTGGCCCACTGGGCTGTGGGTGGAGGAGCAGGTGGGCTTCCCAGCGCAGAGACCAGCCCGCTCCGAGAGCAGGCCGGATCAGTGTGTTCTCAGTCCAGAGCCGTAGGTAACCGGCTTGGCACAGGCCTGGCAGGCCCAGATGGCAGAAGACCTGCTGGCAGGCTGAGAAGTTTAGACTTGGGGCTACAGAAAGGGAAGCCTTTAGGAAGCCTGTGCACAAGGCTGACCCATCATTGGTAATCAAAAGACTAAACCGCAATATTCAGAAAAGGTGGCCTGGCTGCAGTCGGCATGCAATCCAGGGTCAGGCAGGCGAGGCTGGGCCTCAGGTGTAGGCAGAGGGGATCTGACACTTCTCACTCACAGGACTCCTCCCTGCTTGGCCCTTGACTCCACTTCTAAGGATGGTTTCCCAGGAGCCTGCAGGTGAAGGATCTCAGAGTCTCCTCGGTCTGGAGCTACACACAGGAGCAGCTGGCCCTGCCGCTCTGGCCTTAGGAGACAAGGTTATTCTGGGTTCAGAAGCAGGCCAAATGGGTTCCGTTTCTGGAGGATCTTCTGCCCGAAGCCTTGGATGCTCCATCTGCTGCAGGCTCCATCACGTGGTCCCACAAACCCAAGCACTCTGCTTCTTTTCTAGGCCTGCCCAGGCCTGATCCACTTCCTCCCTGTCCTCAGCCAGGCTTGGAAGCCCCTGCTCCATACTGCAGAGCCTGGTGGTCCTGTTCGGACAGACTCTTTCGGTGCCTGATGCAGCTGGTACCAGGCAGAGAGCCCCACCTTGATTATCCTGCTCCATCCTCACACAACCCGGGGGTGGGGTCAAACAGGGTGTAGATGCCATTGTAATCCTACTTTGTAAACCCAAAAGCTCAGCTCACAGAAATTACTAACCCTCCCTGGGTGAGGCCAGCCTGCAGTTGAGCAAGGATTTGGACCTGGCTCTGGCCTGGGACCTCAGGAAGTTAATCACCATCCTGAGCTTCCACAGCCCGGAAACAGCCTCCCAGATCTGGTTGAACCCAGACTACTTGGAGTATTCTCCAGTATTCACCTTAGCCAGCTAAGGTGAGTCCCATTGTCCCTGAGACTGCACGACTCAGGGGTAAGTGATCACCACAGAATGCCCTTTGTGCCTGCGGCCCATATATAACGCCTCCCTCCAGGGGGAACCTGCTCTCTGCTGTGCTACCCTGGACCGTGGGCTCCTCTGAGTAGACTCCTGGGTCCTGCAGCTACGCTGCCATCACCCCAAAGACACAAATCCTGTCTCAAGGACATCCAGCCCCAGGGTGCCTCTTCATGGAGACACTGAGTGTCTAGCACTCTCTCTGTATGGAGCCTCTTCCACTCAGACTCAGCCCTGCTCTCCAGGGGTTGCCCAGGCCAGGAAGATGAGGTTTGGGGTCAGTCATTTTCCATCACCGTGATGAAACACTTGAGAGCAATTCAAGGAAGAAACACTTATTTTGGCTCACGGTTTCCATCTGTGGTCACTTGACTCCACTGATTCCAGGCCTGTGGCCAGACAGGCACCTTGATGGGGATCTGTGGGCTTCGCCCACCTCATGGTGTTGTGTAGTCATGTTCAGGGTGCAGCCCCTTAGGAGGAGATGGATGGTAAGGTCCTTAGCAATGGCTGATCCATTGGTGGGTCAGAGACATGGGCCTCTGGGAGGGGGTAGAAACTTCAGGAAGTAGCATCTGGCTGTAAGAAGAGGGTCACAAAGGTGCACCCTTGAAAGGTGCATTTTGTCCTGAACCCTTACTCAGCCTTTCTTTTTCTTCCTTCCTTCCTCTTTTCCTTGTTCCCTCCCTTTTTTCTGCCACCTTCTCTGTCTCTCTCCGGCCTCTCCTTCCTTCCTCCCCTCTCTCTCCCTCCCATGCCCTTTTCTGCTGTGTATAATAGGATAATGCAACAACAATGCATTCGCTAGGTGCCAGCCCTTGATTTTGGACTTGCCATCTCCAGAATGTAAGAATAAGTTTCCATCCTTTATTACTCAGTCTTGGGTAGCCTGTTCCAGCAGCTCACTAAGGGATGAATGACCTTGGGTTCCATCAAGGACATGGCCACTCATTAGCCTTAAGTGTACAAAAAATGGCATGAGAAAGTGGCATGGTTTTTAGCCTCCTACAGCTTTGGGCAGATACACTTTAAACCAACATACAAAAGGGCAAAACTTAATCTTAAGGAAATAGGTCTCTAATCATTTTCAAAATCTTTATTTAACTCAGCCCTGAGTACATCAGATCTACCACGGGAGGTCAGCCCTTCCCGAGTGCCACCTTTGCCAGGCGTGTGGGCTGAGACAGTTTAGCTCTTAATCCTCCAGCTGGGGTGCCAGTCAGAGGCCTGACAGGAAGTAGGTGGGCACAGTAGAGAGGGGAACCACAAGACTATGGGTGGGGCACAGGGGACAAGGTACTTCCAGCTGGCAAGGGCACTGGGGGAGTTGCAGCAGCCAGGGAGGCTGGCAGCTGGACAAGGAGCTGGGCAGAGGGTGAGGGAGCTACCTGTCAGGGAGGGGCACACTCACGAGGTCCACAAGCAGAGTGGAGAAGGGACCAGCGCATCCATCACCCTCACTTCTCAGGGACTGGTGCGGCCTCACAGAGCTCAGCTCCCTCCCTCCCTCAGGCTGCCTCTGAAGGAGCAGAGCAGGGCTGTTTTATTATCCTGAGATCTGCCTCTGGAATGCCCTGTGGAAGGAACAATGGTTGGATGAGTCCTGAGGGTAGAAGAAAGGTCCAAAGAGTCTCAGTGGGACCAGAAGGGTCCAGTACCCAGAGCTGAAGTTTAGACATTTCCTGGGAAGACAACACTAAGCTGGGCTGATGACAGAAGTCTCATAGGAACAAAAGCCCCAAGACTTCACCAGTGTCCCAGGACAGGTCCTCACTTCCTGACCACTGATGCCCACGTACACGCTGTGGAGCCCTGCGGGGAACGCCTGGAGGAATTTTCTCCTACACTTGCCCTACTGTGCGAGTTTGTCCTCGGAGAGCTGCACTGCCCCTTGTTTTGGGTCTGAGGACCGGCTCATGGTCAGGACTGGACAGGGAATCACAACTCCAGGGCTGGAGGGGGTGTCCTCACACCTTATCGTCTGTCCCAGCGTTACCTACGGCACAGATAGGCCGTGCTCAGGTGACTGCCCACAAGACAGCCACTCTGGACATCGGAGCCACCGCTGGCTGTCCTATGCCAGGCCCCCTATGCTGTCTGGTTGCTCCTGCCCACTTGAGGCAGAGGTATGTTCTTCAAGCAGGACATGGGGATCGGAACTTCTGGGATCTCCCCTGCCCACCCCCAAGCATCCCTGTTCCAAGTCTCAGGGCCCTACCTTCCCCATTTGTGCTCTGGCCTTGCATGGGAGCCCTGGCAAGCCTGAGAGCTGCACACTCCTGTGACTTCCGAGCCTGATCCCTGGCCCAGTCCACTTCCCATTCTGTCCTCCAATGTCCTTTGCTCAAATGTGGGAAATCAGGGTTTCCTTGAAAGCTCCACAGAGGAGCTTTTGTCATGTTTTGTTGTACTTGGTTTTCTCTTGTCCTCATCATATGTAGCTCCTCAGAGCAGCCCGCCATCCCAGCTCCAAGCCCCTCTGACCTTGTACACACCAAGATGTTGCACACACAGCTGGGTCTCCCTCCGCTCAGTCTGCCAGGCTCCTGTCCCTTGGGAGGGTGGCAAACATTCTGCTTCACCTGCTACTTGTCATGGGCCCAAAGTGTCTGCTTCTGTTGGCAAGACATCCCATGTGGAGTCTGCTTCCTGGGGGACAGGGCTGCCAGGGATGCAGAAGGTAAGACTGCGCAGAGGGACACTGGGACAAGGGACATCACTGTGTCCATCTGGAACCCAGGGCCCTCCAGGGCTGTTGCAAACATGCACCAAAGATATCAGAAAGGCACTGGTCACAGACCACCCTGTAAAACGCACATCCTGTTGGCCAGGGCTTCCTTGAGGTAGGAGTTAGTCTATTCCAGCGGGTGTGAGTGCCTGGGCTCTGAAGAAGAGGGCCAGGTAAGAAGTGAGAAAGGCCTTGCACCCGCTCCATTTCCAGCTGGGCTTGCTTCCCTAGGCCTCCGGCCACGAGAGGTGAGAGCTCACCTCTACCTCTCTGTTCCCTGGAAGTCCCACTGTGCAGGGCACCAAGCCCTGCCCCAGCCTGCAGCTAGAGGGGGGTCTGTCTTAGGAACAGGGGGCTGAGAGTGTAGCTCAGGAATGGCCACTCTCCTGCCCTGTGCAAAGTCATTGAAAGGCAGGAGGGAGGCCTTCCAGCCGGGCTGGCTTGGTGGACAGCCATCTCTGCCGCCGCAGCATGGGGGTAGTCAGTGTTGGGGTTCTGCTGTCTGTCCATATCTGCGAATGCCTCACATTTTTACCCTCAAATCTGTGTTTTGTAAGTGAAGTTGATGGGGCAGTGGAGAGGTCCTGCCTCCAGCTCCCTCTCCAGCTCCCGGGAAGAATTCTGGGTACCCCTTGCCTTCCCAGTGCCCAGGGACCTCTGCTAGGCAAGGAGGTCTCAGGCAGACTTTATGGATAGGTGGGCGTACCTGGAAGGGTCTGCGCATACCCCACAGGTCCCCCGAGCCAAGTTAGGTACAATGCTTAATAGCAAGTCAAAACACCATCCGTGCATGAGCAGCCCGGGGCCTGCACTGTCACACAAGCCTTCCCGCCAGCCCCCAAGTCCGGGCTCACACCACCCCACCTGTCCATTCCTTTCTTATCCAAAGGCCCCCAAACGGCTGCAAGCCGCAGACTGTGGCCAGCGCCTCCTGCCGCGGGATGGTGCATCTCATGTCTCCACTGCGGAGCTCTTGCATCAGGACAAGGTCCAGGTCTTTCCTCTTGGCCCATTTGAGCCCAGGGAGATGATGCCATGCCCCCTTCCTAGTCATTTGATGCAGGCAGGTGTTTAGCTTCAGCTCGCACAGTTTCTACGATCTTCTAAAACTGGACATTGTAGGTTTGGGACCTTGTAGGCTATAACCTGCTCTGTGTCTATCACTCTGCGAGTGACCAGTCTGGCCTGACTGTCCCACCTTGGCACAGACTCTCTGATAAGGCCTTGGCCAAAAAAAGCTCAGACTGTCACCTGTCCTCAGCACATGGAACTATTTTTTTTTTTTTCTTTTTGTGAGACAAGGCCTTACTTTGTAGTTCAGGCTGGTCCTGAGCTCACTATGTAGCCCAGGCAAGCCTGGAACTCACAGCAATCTTCCTACCTCTGTCTCCCAAGTGCTGGGATTACAAGCATGAGCCACCATGCCTGGCACTGTGTATGTGGTACTGATTGCTGGTGGGTGTGTCTTCAGGCCTGGCATTGTTGTATGTGGTTACTGGGGATCGAACCCAGGAACCTGTGCTTACAAGGCAGGTGCCGGAACCACTGAGCTCAATCCCCGGCCCTGGAACTGTATATTTTACCTTGAGGTGACATGTGAAACTGGGCCCCTGGTGCCAGCACCAGCCACCAAACAGGTAGGGCCCCTCCTGCCTGCCTGGGGCCCAGGGCATCCCGAGGTGGCTCCTCCCACACCCCCAGTCCTTGGGGACGTCTGTGCTGTTTGTTTGGGTGAGAGTGAGCCCTGTATCTACAGCAGGCTCGCAGGTGGTGCTCAGCCAGCGGGAGGCTGTGCCAAGTAGGTATCAAGCGACAGCTGGGCACATGCTCCGCATGACACACGCCCGGGGGCAGCCCTCCTCCCAGTGCCCCCAGAGAGCCGCCTCTCCTAATCCCTCCCTCGGCTCCCCAGGGGGGAGCCGGAGAACACAGGACGATTGTCACGATCATGTGCTGAGCAGGGAGCTGCGCAGACCTGAGGCTGGAGAGGGGCGATGAAAACAGCCCTTTGTCCAGGGCCTTGTCTGTACACACTGGGCTTGTGTTTCTTGCTCTATGACAATTGGGTGAAACGTTAGACCAGGACATCAATTATTCAGATTTCACTGTGAGGTCAGAACACAGCGGCTCCAACCAGCCCCACCCAGAGGGAGTCAGTTCCAGGCTGGGGGCTGTGGGAGCCCAGACAGCACCACCCGCAGCACCCACCAGCTCTGACCTCTCCACTGGCCCAGCCAAATTGTTTTGCTGTTTCCCCGGCCATTGGACAGGAGGCAACAAACCAGAGAGTGTTATTCCACTGGGGGCAGTAAGTGTCACGCCTGGGTGCACGCACACACGTGTACACACACACACACACACGCACACAAACACAGTACTCATCGCTCAATCCTGCTGTCTCTCCTGAAGCGTCGCCATAAGTACACAGTGGGGGGGTCTCCTTGTTACCCACTTTTCCCTTAACATCAGTCTTTCAGGCCGTACATTTCCCTCTCAGCAGTGTTTAGCTTCAGTCCGAGATACTGACAGCTTGTGTTTCTACTGTCCTGCAGTTCAAAAGTCCTTCTCATTTGCCTTGTCCTTTCTTCTTTGACCCATGGAATTTTTAGAAGTATTTTGTTTAATTTCCACATGCTGGGGAATCTCCAAGTGTCTTGGTGTGATTGGCTTCTCTGTAATTCCTCTGTGCTCAGTCCTTTTCAGTCGACTGAGAGCTATTTTGTGATCCAGCACAAGATTCATTTCGGCGAACATGAAAATAATGTAGCTTTTGCAGCCAGGGTCTGAAACATGGATGTGTTGGTTGGGCCATGCTGGCTGGTGACGTTCAAGTCTTTGATAACAGCGAAAGATTTCGACACTCAGTAAACACAAGTCAGGTTTATTTCTCCTTTCAGTTCTTCCAGTTTTTCCTTTGCATATTTTGAAACGCTCTTATTATGTGCACACACATCCAGGGGAAAGTCTTAGTCTACTTGAGCTGCCCTAACAAAATGCTTTAGACCTGGTAGGGTAGACCAGATGTCCCCAAACCCCAGCCATCAACTGATACAGTCTATGGCCTTTTGGGAACTGGGCTGCACAGCAGGAGGTGAGAGTGAGCCAGCTGGAGAAGCTGGTGTGTGTTGATGGCTGCTCCCCAGCCTCCCACAGCTCAGATTCCCATGGGGGCTCAAATCCTATTGTGAACTGTGCAATCGAAGGGTTTGGGTCCTGCATTGCTCGATGCAATATAACATGATAAGAACAGAAATAAATGAAGGGTGGAAAAAATGTAATACCATTGGACCATCCGAAACACCCTCCCTGCCGTGAAACCAGTCTCTGGTGTCAAAAAGCCCTAAACAATAGAACCTCATTTCCCCACAGTTCTGCAGGCTGTGAAGTCCAGCGCAGGGTGCTGGCATGGATGGCTCTGGTCAGAGCTCTCTCCTTGGCTTGCAGGCTCCGCCTTCTGCATGTTGGTGAGGCATTTTCTCTGCATGTGTGCAGGTAGAGGGCCCCACTCTGACCACCTCATTTCACTTTAAATACCTCTAAAAGGCCCTGCCTCTAAATACAGTCCCGTGAGGGCTTAGGATTTCAATCTTTTTTGGCAGTGGGGACACAATTCCATCCATAAGACTGATTGTTATTGTTATAACAATATTGTTATATTGTTATAACAATATAACAATGAAATGTCTCTCCTTATATGCAGTAGTGTTCCTTTTTCTGATACTAACGAACAACTCAGATGATCTGTGATTAGTACTTGCAAGATATATATTTTGTATCCTTTGACTACTTATCTCCCTGGGATTTGTATTAAAAATATTTTTGTCTATAAGTGCTAATTTGCATTTAGACAGAAGTAAGATTACACAGTGTGCTACTACTGCTCAATAGAGTGACTATCAACAGGAATTTTGTCTGCCTTTCTCTAAAAGAAGGAAAAGAAAAAGGACTTGGGATGTTTTGACCACAAGTAAGTGATAAATGAAGTGATTGATTTAATTGATTTAAATGTTAATATATTCATGTTTCAAAACATCACATGACATTTCATAAATATGTACCGCTTTTGTGCTTTTGTATATCACTTTAAAAATAAATTCAAGAGGCCAAGAATTTAGCTCAATGGTGCCTACCTTGCAAGCATAAGGTCTTAAGTTCAATCATTGGTACCAAAAAAATAAAAATTAAAAATAAATTCAATTTAAAAAGTATATCTCTCACAGATAACACAGTTTGCTTTTCTCTTTATTTATTCCGAGGGCTGAGGGAGTGGCTTGGTGGTAGAGAGCTTGCCCGGTTTGCACAGAGCTTTGGGTTTGATCCCAGTGCTAAAAAAAGTTCAGTAGGAACTTTTTTGACTTTTAGCTTAACCTATTAATTTATCTAATTCCAAAGTTCTGTACATAGTCTGTTTCAAATTTGCCGTCTTACTATTTGATTTCCTTTGGTCCATTTCTTTTATATTTTTATAAATATGATTTTTAAATATTTACTTTTATCTCTCCCATTGGCTGATTAGCTATTCCTATTATCCTTTACTTGTGGTTTTAGGGTTTCTAGTATCTATTGTGCATTTGTCAAATCTCAGAATGCTTGTGCACATGAAATGTAAAACCTTTGAGGGATATATTCTTTCCCTTTACATCCTCCCTGAGCCCATTGCTGTACTTCTGTCCTATTATTGTCAAGATGGTACTTCTAGTGTTATAAACCCCATAATGCACTGATGTTGTTGTTGCTGTAAATAGTCTATTTTCTTCTGAAGAAAATTTTAACAAGAAATACTTACCATTTTCCTCTAGCACTTTTAAAAGATACCCATCTGATTTTCTTCTACCTCCGTTGTTTCTGATGATCATTGTTATTTTTGTTCCCTATACACAATGTACCTTCTTTTAAAAGCAGACTATTTTTAGAGGCATTTTATGTTCACAGCAAAATGAAAAGGAAGGCAGAGATTCTCCAGTATCCCACACCGTACCTCGCCCTCTGACCCACACAGAGTGCAATGTTTGTTGTAACTAATGCACCCACCTTGACATCATCACAATCCAGAGCTCCTTGATTACATCGGGGTTCATTTTTGACAGGTACATTCTGTGAGTCTGAAAAAAAATCCATAGCAACGTGACTCCACCCTCATGGTGCCACATGCAGCTTCACTGCCCTAAAAATCCTCTGTGCTCCACCTGTCCATCCCCTCCTCCCCTGGGGGTGATTGGACCAACTTTTGATTCCTTTGCCTTCTCCATAGTTTTTGCTTTTCCAGAGTGTCATAGAGGAGTTGGAATCAAGCAGTCTATAGCCTTTTCATGTTGGCTTCTTTCTTTGAACAACACACATTTGGATTTCTTGTATGTCCCTTTAGGAGTTGATAGCTCCTCTCTCTGCAGTGGAGTAATGTTCTGTTGCTGGATGTGCTCCAGTTTATTTGCCTATTCATCTGCTTTAGGACATAACGATTGCTTTCAGGTTTTGGCAATTTATTATCAATAAAGCTGCAAGAAACTTCCATTTGAAGGGCTTTATATAGTTATAAGTTCTCAACTCCTTTGAGTAAATACTAAGAAGCTCATTGAGAGACTATATGCTAAGAGAATATTTAGTTTTGTAAGAAATCACCAGTCCTCCCAAGTGTCTGTATCATTTGGCATCCCCACCAACTGTGAGTGAGAATTCCTGGTGCCCCATTTCCCCACCAGTGTTTGGTGAGGTCAGCGGTGCAGATTGGGGCCATTGGGATAGGTATATATTGGTGCACCATCATTATAATTTGCATTTCCCCAATGGCATATGACATAGAACATCTTTTTGTATAATTACACGCCATCTTTATATCCTCTTTGGTGAGAGAAATGTATCCTTTATTGTTAGCTTACCTTGAAACTAGAAAGCACTTGGGAATATTTAAATTCTTTTAAGTTTGTTGAAGTTATTTTTGACACAAGAGATGGTCTGTCTTGGTGGATGTTCTCTGTACACTTGAAAGAATTTATGTTCTACTGTTGTTGGATGGAATATTCTATAAATATCTAATGAATCCCCGTTGATAGCTATTGTTACTCAATTCCTCTGATACCTTGCTTATGTTCTGTATATTTGTTCAGTCAATTATCAAGGTAGAAATGTTGCTATCTGAAGTTATAGTTGTGAGTTTATCCATTTCTTATTTTAAATTGTATATTTTACTTCATTTGTTTAAAAGCTCTATTGTTAAATATATACACATATAGTATATAAAATGTACCAATAAAATCAGTACCAATAAAAATATATATATATGTGTATACATATATATATGTATACACACACATGCACATATAGGACCATTACGCCTTTTTGATGAGTTTACCATTTTGTCACTGGTATTAGGTCTACTTTATCTGATATTTACATACTTATCAGGCCTTATTTACATGCTGTCTAATTTTTAATCCTTTTATTATTATTTCTAAAACAATATATAAAGTGTGTTTCTTGAAGATAACTGATCCTTTGCATTTTTATTCCATTTTCATAATCTCTTTATAATTTGTGTTTTAAAACATTTATATTTAATATAGCTTCTATAATTTGTCCTATTTGTTCTTTTCACTTTTCATTCATAACTGGAAAATCAGAAATGTTTTCCATTTCTTTTCTTCATTTGACTCTTTGGATATTTTTAGTATTGCAATTTTTTTTTTTTTAGTATTGCAATTTATATAACTCTTCAATGTCATGGAATAGTGGATTTTCTTTCTATATACTTCTGTAGCTTTAAGAAGTGGTGCTCTATGGCTATCAGTATACACTCTTTTTTTAGGTTTTTTTGAGACAGGGTCCTGCTTTGGAGTTCAGGCTGGCCCTGAGCTCAGCCTCAAACTCATCATAGCAATCCTCCTGCCTCTGCCTCCCGAGTGCTGGGATTACAGGCGTGAGCCACCACACCTGGCACTGTGGTATGTGGTACTGGTTGCTGCTGGGTGTGGGTCTCCACACCCAGTATTGTTATGTGGTTACCGGGGATCGAACCCGGGTCCTTGCACTTGCGAGACAGGTGCCGGAACCACTGAGCTAAATCCCCGGCGCTCAGTATACACTCTTATCAGGTCACAACTTCTGTTGTTGTTCTTTAATTCCTGGAGTTGCTTCTGACATCAGTTCCCTCCCATATAATGATTTTATTTAGAATGTTTTAGTTGAGGGCACTTCTACTAATAATGAGCTTTATTACTTATTCTTATAATATCTTCTTCATATCAGCTTCACTCTTGGTGATTATTTTCACTAAATACAGACTTCTTGGTAAACAGGAATTTTTCACTTTGAGTGTTTTTGAAATGTGTCACTTCCTTCTATCCCATGGTTTCCCATGAGAAATCCATTGTCACCAGGTGTAAGTAAATATTTGTGTCCTTATTTAATGTGTCATCTTTCTCTGGATACTTTTAGTATTTGTTTTTGTCTTTATACTTTGCAATTTTACTATGTTGTATCTGGTTATGGTTTTGTTTGAACTGATCCTGTTATGGAATGCCCTGAATTTCTTGAATCTGTGTTTATGTCTTTTACTAAATTTGGGGAATCTTCAATCAATATTTTAAAGTGCTATCTTGCACCACAGTCTTCATCCCCTCTGGAACTCTCAGAATACAAATTTTACCTTTCCTGCTTTCATTCTACAAGCTCCTGATAGTCTGGATATGAATATTGTTTCTCTATGTGTAGATCAGATAATTTTTATTATACTGTCTTCAATTCATTGACCCTTCTGTTCTCCAGCTTGCTACTGATTACATCTAGTGATTGTTTTTATTTGGCTAATTCCAACCTTCAGTTCTACTATTTTCATTTAGTTATACTAGCTCCTTTAACCCTTTGGTAATTACAATATCTGTCTCACTTTATGGTTGCTGTATGTTGAGATTTTCCTCCTTTGTCAGATGCAAGATATTTGAAATTGTATCCTAGACATTTTGAGTATTATGAGACCTGACATCTTTAAGTCCTGTGGAGAATATTAATATTTTTAGCATACAGTTAACCTGGTGAGGTTCAGGCTACAGGTTTGGGCCAACCTTCTGTGGGCTGCAGTTCCAATATCAGTTCAGTTTTTGAAAACTTTATTTGTGATGCTGTTTGAATCCACTCTGTCTGTGCATCCTCCCTGGGCATCTCCAGGGCCTGAGTGGTGGTCATCTCTAAGTTCTGTTCTCGAAGCCTGTGTTAACCTGCTTAGGGACAGATCTGTGCGTGTGAATTTCAGAGGTGAGCTCAGGAGTTTCATGATGCTGTGGTTTACTCTATAGAACTGAGTACCTTCTTCTCTACTCTTCCCAGCTCTCTGGAACCCTCTTTCTCTTCCTACGACCATACAACCAGAGCTTTAGTTTCACATTCTCATCACACTGTGACTGAATCCTGGGCCAGTCTGTGGCAGGACACATGGAAAGACCTAACAATGTGACTGTGTCCCACACTCTTGCTACTGTGGCTGTACTAGTTGGAGTGAAAGGTTTCTGTTCATTAGAGGTACAGTCTCCCAAAAGCCACTGTTCTTGTCATGACTACTGCTGCCCCTGCTGCTGTGGCATTGCTGGCAGCTGGGCAGGAGAGAACAGAAAACAACCAGGGTACTGTGCTTGCTTTCACAATCTTAGGAGCAACCCTTTTAAAAAGGGTTTACTTAGCTGACAATTTTGGAGGCTGAAAGTCCAAGTCCAGGCAGTGAGGCTGAATCTCCTCATATCAGGGTGCAGAGCAGAGTGTATGTAAGAGAGAAAGAAATCACACAGCAAGACAGCAAGAGAGTGGCCAGGGCTCTCTTTACTCTTCTATAACAGCCTTCTTTCTCAAGAATCAACTGCAGTGTTACATGGACTATCAACCCCCTCTGAGGATGATGCCCCCAAATCTGATGACCTTCCTCAGGCCCTACCTCTGAAAGGTCCCATCTGTCTCCTAACATTACCACACACGAACTTGTGAGGTCAAACCACAGCAGTGGTACTTCTGATTTTCTTCCCATTCCCCCCATGCCTGCCACTTTGGTGCTACTGTGAAGCACAGTATTGCCGAGTCTTAGTATATTTATGTGGATGTGTCGGAAATTTATCTGAAAATGCAGTCAAACTGTGTAAGATTGCTCCAGTTAAATTTCTGAACCTAACTCCTTGCTCAGGTACATTTTAAAAAGCTGTGGACCTGTCTGTGCTATCTATTCAGACCAGAAGTCTCCATCCATTGAAGTTTTCATTTCAGGACTGTGTTTTTTCTTTTCAGTTCTAGAGTTTCCATTTGTTTTTTTCCTTTTGTAGCTTCAACATCTCCTTTTATTTGTATTTTTAAAAATCATTGAGTGTCTTTATGGTAGTTATTTTCTATTTATTTTTCTTGAGATAGGGTTCTGCTATGGAGTGCAGGCTGAGCCTTGAACTCACTATGTAGCCTAGACTGGCCTCAAATCACAACAGTCCTCCTGGCTCAGCCTCCCGAGTATCGGAATTACAGGTCTGCACTGCTATATCTAGATACAGTAGTCATTTTAAAGGCAGTGAGTTCTACATCTATCATCTCTTTTTCCCCTTGGCCTATTATCATTGATTCATTTGGAATTTTTTAGTTTTTGTGTTATATCTTCCCATCTTTTTTTATATATCTATTAAGTTTTATTAAACACTGAACTTGAGAATACTTTATAATTGAATATCTGGATTTTGTTGTGTTTCTTTAGAGAGTATTGTGGTTCACTCTGACCAGAATTTAATTCTCTTGTGTGTCACTTGAACCTTTCAAGTTTTGACTTTTTTTTTTTTTTTTTTTTTTTGGTACCAGGGATCCAACTCAAGAGCTCAAGCTTGCCAGATAAGCTTTATGCCACTGAGATACTTCCCTGGCCCTGATTCTAAGCTGTGTTAAGTCTTTATGTAAGGTTGCTTCTTTCCTTTACTGAAATAATTAGCTGTTGAGTTTTCTCAGGTCTGGTTAGAGCTCCAGGGCCTCCCAGTCTGGTGTGAGATCTATGCTTGCAGTAACCACGGCTCCATGCACCTGTGCATGGCTGTTGTTTGCCCGACCTCACAGAGTCTCACCCTACACAGGGACACTGTCGTACTCACTTTCCTGTCACTGTGACAAAGTAACCAACAGCCACAATTTAAGGGAGGAGTGGTTCGTTTGGACTTAAGGCTTATCCCACAATTCATGGGCTCCACGGCACAAACGGGACAGTCAAAGGGCCTGATGGAAGAAGAGTTCGCAAGCCATGGCAACCAGGAAGCAGAGTGTACAGGGAGAAGCGGGGAAGGGCCCATCCTTGGGAGTCGGCCCCAGTGACAGCCTCTGCCCACCAGGCCCTGGCTCCTCACACGTTGTTCAGCCATCAACTCATCAGGGGATGAATCTGCTTTCCAAACACATGCAGTTCTCAAGGACATTTTATGCTTAAACCACAAAAACTAGTAGTGTTCACCCCAAGATTCAAGAAGCCCCCTGGGAAGATGTCTGAAGCCCTTCTCTGCTCGAATCCTTCCCGTCTGGCTCTCTGGCCTACCAGTTCCAGCTCTGCAGCTCCCCACTCTAAGCTGCAGTCTGTGTTTGACGCTCAGGGGAATCAGTCTTCTCTGGTGCACCCCTTTCTGCAGCAGACCCTGGTCATCCTGCAGGTGAGGAGCTGGGAGGACGGCAGCACTGTTGCTGTGGAGGGCTCACACTCACGGGCCTACTGCCCAGTATCCGCAAGCATTTCTATGTTCTCTTTGTTCTATTTTTCACTTGCTAGCAATAGGCACGTCAATCCTGCGCCAGGTGATGCTGTGACTAGAAGTGAAACTCTGCTCATTTGAATGGGAATCGCTGAATTTTCTGCCTGTTTTGGCGTCACATAGGCAAAAGTCTACACAGCTTTTTAAAATGTTACCTGAGCAAGGAGTTAGCCTCAAAAGTTTAACTAGAGCAATCTAACACAGTTAAATTGCATTTCAGATAAATTTCTGACACATCTATGTAAATATACTAAGACCCAGCAGTACTGTGCTTCAAAGTAGCACTTACAAAGCAAACCAAAGCACACTCTTTGTTCTTCCTTCAATAACCACACTGATTCATCACTGAAAATTTAGACCGTAAGGACAAGAAAGAATCACCCATAATCCCCCTGGCTCAGTGATTATCACTGTTTATTGTAGTGACTACACATGTGTGCCAGGTTATACATATGGTCACCCAAAGTATTTTTCATGAAAATCAATGCAGGACGTATGACTCTGTACACATGCTAACAGCAAATCTTCCCAGCGGGGTGAATCTGATGGAAGAATTAGGGAGGAGTGTGTAAACTAAGTAAACTTGCAAATTCTCTGCCGCCCCGACAGGAAGTGGCTCATGGCTGTGTCCTGGTGTCTGGATGTGCATGAAGAGTAGCTGAATTGACTGAGAAGCCACTGGGGGCTGATCACAGAGGATATGTGTGTGTGGAGGGGAGCTGCAGAGAGGGCCAGTCCATAACTATGCCAGTCTTCTTCAGCCTGCCCTGTCCCCACGAGACAGGATAGCAGACGGGGCACTTGGGACCATCAGTCCCAGTAGTCCCTGGACACTTCCTGGTTCCCCTCATTTGCAAGATGTTGATTATACTCATTTCATTTTTAAAAAAATAAGTGGCAACACATTTACATACAAGCTATTATGTACAGTTAATTTTGTGAAGGCAAGTTATAAAGAGACAGGCTCTTTGTATTAAGAAACTTTAGACAAAGGCTAGTTGCTGGGAATTAGCACAGTTATCTAAATCAGCTCTTCTTGGCAATCAGGGTAAAAAACAAAAAGAATATTTTAAAGGCTCTTGCCATTGAACACAACTCCCTGATTTCTTTTCAGAAATCCTTAGGGGTAGATGATTTTATGAATTCAGAACATTGGCTGTTTAGATCAGTGACTATTTGCATAGATTGTATATGAAGTAACACTTCAGCCAAATTTAGGGAGCAACATTTTACCAAGCCACATTTCTGTAGTGAAATACATAAATATTCACACTTAATCTTTATCCTCTTATCTGACTAGGTCAGATTTTATCACCAAGTGAGTTTTTTGCTAACTGACAGAAAAGTCTTGGTTTTCGGAAATATTTGGGAACTGTGCTTTGCAGACTGCAGATCTGTAATAGAAGCTGTTAATTAAGCTCCAGGGAAGGAGAAATGTTTTCCTGGTTCAGAAACCTAATACCATGTGGAATTTAAAGTCACTGCACAAAAAAACAAGCAGGTTCGCCAAAACACTTGACAAATAATAATAATAATAATAATAATAATAAAGATGGTGAAGACAATGATGATGCAGTGTTTCAACACGTTCTATGGAACATTATTGGCCCTAGAATCCAGGGACAGCAACCAGGGCCATGCAGAGGGCGACCTCCACATGTCAGACACCATCGTGACAGGCTAATGTGGGAATGTGGGAGCCAGAGCCCACAGGCACCGGGAACTGGCCCTGGAAGGACCACAGGGGCTTCGCAGGGTGAGGTGTGGCAGGGTGGAGGGTGCTTGGCTGCAAGTAACAAAAGCATATGCTTCAGCCATCGGCAGAGCTGAGACCTTCGGTCTATAGGAGGAGGCACAAGGCAGCTTCCTGTACCAGCTCAGGGCATCTCCCCCGGCTTGGGGCTCCTCGGTGTGCACCCCCACCCTTGGCTGAAAAAGATGTGATATCCTGACATGCGAAAATCTGGAGAAATGTACTAAAGTGTTGCTCCATGTGGCTGTTGTATGAAAGGACATGTTCCCACAGACTCTTAGTGGGCCTTTGCTCACATCTCGTGGATGGGACATGGTTCCTGCTCCCTCATGAGAGGAATGAGAATGGAATAGCCAGATCAGACAAGGCAACATAGGTTTGGGATGGTGAATCAAGGTGTTCCCTAACAGCACAAAGAGGCGAATGACCAAGGGGCCAGCCAGCATTGTGGGAGAAGGGAAGAAAGTCACCTCTAACATCCTGGTATCAGGCACAAGAGCATGGGTGATATGACCAAGCGATGTTACTGAGCTTCAGGCATGCAAGGAAAGGCTCTGGGAGAGGCCAGGGGGCTGGGGGGTGACCAGCCAGACCCCAGGCTCACTTTGGGACTGTTCTCTCAGCAGGGAGAGACTTGGGGAAGTAGCAGCTCTCAGCAGCAAGAGAGAGAGGAGGCCCTTTGGTCCAGGCAGCAGTGCAGGGGGCAGAGTGGGGTCCTTCAAGGCTGACAGCGGAGGCCTGCTCTACCTGCACAGGGAAGAGGAGCTGCATCCCTCTGGTACCCTCGAGCAACACTTCCGGTCTGCCTGCACGAGTTACGGTTCTCACAATTCAACTCTCTGGTACACAGTTCAACTCTTTGGTGTCTGAAGACACCAAACAGGTCCCACAATTGAGTTCACTTCTTACACAAGACATGTGGGAAAGGACAGGGCACTTCCATATCCTGGGCAGGCCACCCACCCTCCAGCAACTTCCTTGCATTCAGGGACCAATGCTCAGAACCCTGTCCCTGCAGGCTGTTTCAGGGGCCTCTTACACAGGCGTGATGGACCACATCATTGGCCATTGGTGATCAGCACAGTCTTCAGCCCTTCCCAGGGGTGAAGGGTGAGCTTGAAAAATCCTCTCCTCACGTGGTTGATTCCCATGGCAACCAGCCTGCATCCTCCAGCCACAAGTCTCCTCAATAGGACACAAATATCACTTATCACTTTGGAGATACCTTGGGTTTAGGAGCCAAGAAGGAGTGTGGAAGATGTTGTCAGCTTCTCGTGACCATAACAAAACACCTCAGGTAATCCACGCAAAGAAGAAGGGGTCATTTTAGCTCCTAGTCCTAGAGCTTTCAGTGTGTCAGTGCAACTAGTGCAACTCATTGCTGTGGGCCTGTTGTAATAGAAAACTGGTGGGCTGGTCGGGGTCTCCCAAAGCCTGCCCTGTACCTCAGGCCAGACTCCTTCACAAGAGCCCAATGACCATACAGGCCCTGCTGTGGGCACAAGCTCAGTGGCCAAGACAACAGGACCTGGCTCTGGGTGAAGTCAGAGCCTGAAACTGGGGCCTGAGCCCTAGGTGGACACCAGAAGGAGCCCAGTTGGAGCAATGTGGCCCAGAAGGCAGGAGGCCCCCTGGAGTATTGAAACCTTGGGCTTCTCCTTCCCTGCAACCCCTACCCCCTCTAGCCCAGCTCCTATTGTGTGGGGTCTCAGGCAAGGATGCAGAGCCTTGGCCTGGAGGAAGGCAGGGGCACACCCATCAGACAGCTGCCACTGACCCTGGGCGGTCACATGCCCGCCCACCAGCCTGAGGCCCACAATGTGACTTTGTGTGGCAGCTGGCTTCAAACACACGTGAGTGTCTGGAACAGCCCTGGCTGGCGGCAGTGCCAGCCCTGGAAGCCAGAGATGCCAGGCTGGAGAGGGAGGACACATCCTGTCTAACCCCTCCAGGGCCCAGGGCCAGGAACTTTCCAGGAAGGAAGTGGGCTGGCCAGGCTCCTTCAGGGGACACCCAGGATCCCTGGGGCAGTGTCTGGGGAGTGAACATCCTCCAGCATCGACCTGGCCATCGCCCCGGCCATCGCCTCCACCTCAGAGGCCTGCAGGCCCCCTGGTCCTGGGAGAAATAAGAAAAAAGACAATTCTGTCAGTTTTATATTTCTGAAGGTTTCTGTTTTCTGTGGCTTTTTATGTTAAAATATCCTTTTTAAATGAGATGATCATGGTAGCTAGAGATTCTGTGATATCACCCTTAACTGGCAAAACAAAACATTGACAGCTCTATTCTTGTCCCTTTTAAAAATTTAGCTGATGAAGCTGATGAAGCCCCCCAATGTGGACTTCATAGCATTGCTGGTCCTGCTGGCAGCCTCATAAAAATGCAGTTGGGCCACTGGCACAATTGGGGGTTCAGAGCCCTTAGCCTGGAGTCCGGTCAAGGTGCTGTGTAGGTGAGAGGCTTCTCCTGGACCCACCCTTCCCCTCCCTTCCGCTCAGCCCTGCTGTTTCCCTCCAGAGGAGAGCAATGGGTCCGAGAGTCAGGCAGAGGGAGGAGATCTTAGCAATGAGCTGGTCCTCAGGATCATGGCACCACACCTTGGTCAGGAAGCCCCTCCTGAGAACTCCCTGGGCTGGGGTGGTAGCCTCTGCGGGCTCCATTTTGCAGTTGCCTGAGTGATGGCTTCAGAGAGAGGACTCTAGAGAGGAACAGCCTTCCGGCCTGAGAGACTCGGCCAGGATGTGAGGAAAGCAGCCGTCTATAGGCAGGCACAGGGGACGGTGCCCTGGCTCAGAGGGTGGCTACTCTTGAGTGGGCAGGAGGGGCAGCAGCAGGACCCGGGGCCCACAGCTACCTGGTGCACAGGACCTTGCTGTGGCTAGACCCTCAAGGAGATCTCGGGCCTAGGATGGTCCGGGGTCGGCCCCATCTGGAAGAAGGTCTAGCATGGAGTTGCTTCTCATTCTAGGCCGTGTTTAAATAATGAATCCAGGGTGATGTCTGCGTGGGTTGGCCTTTTCCAATATGTCAAACTTAAGAAAAACTATCTTCAGATATTTTTATATTTCCTTTTGGATTGAATTCACATGGTGAATTCAAGGCTACCCTGCACAGCAAGGTGAGGCTCTATCTCAAAAATGCATAAATAAATAAAACAAGTCTTGTCCTCCTGGGTGAGTCTCACGGGGTTCCTAACCTTTTAATATCTGTAAATGAGTGGGGGCCCTCGGTTGCTGAGACTGATTTTCCCAGACCTGAGTGGCTCCCTGCTTCAGAAAACAGCCTCAGTACCAGCCCTGCTGAGGTCAAGTCAAGGGGAGGGGCTCTGGGTCAGTGCACCCCTACCCTCCAGGGACCTTTCTGCATGTGAGGAGTGGACCGAGAAGATGGACAGGGAGAGGGGCAGCAGTACACTCCCTGTGAGCCCAGCCCAGCCTGCAAGAGGTTCTTGATCCAAAGAGGATGTCCAGTGTGGGCAAATAAACAAAAACAGCAGTAAATAATCTCATAGCACCCAGGTTGCTCACACGATGTGTGGGCACAGAAAAGGTGATCGGATGAGTGGACCTGGGAAGGTTCCCAATCTGGCCGGAAACCTCAGGGTGAGGGCTGTGAGAGATTTGTACCCAGCAAGCACAGCATGTAGTCTGCCCAGAGGGCTGCTCAAGCCGCACCCTGGCTGGCTGTGAGTCCAAATTGCCCAGGTGCATCCGTTCCAGGAGCGCGGAGTCGTGGCTGGCAGAGCCTCTGGAGACTGGAGCAGGGGTTGTGAGGCCAGCAGGGCAGAAGTGGCTGTCGGAAGTGTGCGTCCCTATCGGAGCCGGTGTCCTCCACCGGTGCCACATACCAGGACAGCTCCAGACAAGCCCCTGTGCAGCTGGGCTATGTGTTCAGGGTGTCTGTAGCCCTTTTAGCCTCAGCCTGAAGTCACCCACCCTTGACTGTCACTCAGGGTCACTGAGGACCAGCGAGGCCCATAGCTGTCCTCTCCCCTCCAAATGCCTACAGGAAGTGCTAGGACACAGCATTTAAACTAAATCTTTCATCAGGTTAATCAAAAATAGAACCCAGGCAGGGCCTGGCACAGCATGCCTATAATCTCAGCACTCGGAAGGCTGAGGCAGGATCGCCATGAGTTCGAGGTCAGCTGGGGCTACATAGTGACTTAAAGGCCAGCTTGAATCACAGAAAAAAAAAAATTCATTTCAAAAGGGAAAAGGGGGAAGGGTAGAATCTGCTATCTAAATGCCAGCTGCTTAATTTCCGAGAGTGTTTCTGTCATTGTGCTGGGGCAGATATTTTTTGTTTTGTCCAAGAACACTGGGGAGGGGAATTGTTGGAATTGTTTAGGAATTGTACCGATGTGTGAGACCATGTCCCACACAAGACTGGGGCTGCCTAGGCACCCATCTCCTGCACTCCCCCATCCCTCCACTGGAGTTGGAGCTACTCCTATCAAAATTAGATTGTGGGGTCAGAGATTTAGCTCAGTGGTTCCAGCACCTGCCTAGCAAGTGCAAGGTCCTGAGTTCGATGCTGGTAACCACATACAACAATCCCAGGCATGGTGACTCACACTTGTCATCCCAGCGCTTGGGAGGCAGAGGCAGGAGGACTGCTGTAAGTTCAAAGCAGAGTTCAGGACCAGCCTGAACTACAAAGTGAGACCTTATCTCAAAAAAAAAAAACAGATTAGAGATTGTGGGCCAGCACAATGCCTGAGAGTGCACTAAGGACATACATTTCCATCACGAGGTCTCAGGCTTTTTCCAGCATCTCCAATACACAGGTGAGTCTGAGGGAGGCTGAGACAGGCTGCAATGGTGCAGCTGCATCCAGGCTATCTCCGTGAGATTGGCAGAGGAACCCCCAGTACTGGCGACTGAACCCTGGGCCTCTGCAAACTGAGACAGGGCCTTTCCTAAGTCACTAATCGCCCCAGCTGGGCTCCATCTTCAGCTCCTCCTTCCTCAGCTTTCCAGAGAGTTAGGAAATGGCACCACCCCACCCAGGGTCTTCACACTTTGAAAGCGTGTTGATACCCCTGTGGCTGTGCTCACTGCTTCGTAAAGGCTGTTGAGCGTGCCAGTGGCCTGCGCTCACCCTCTCTGCCAGGAACACAGGACACGAACACAGCTCGAGACAGTCGCCCCTTTACTCCCCGAACCCAGAAGCTCTGAATTCCAGACCCACGGAGCTATGTGAGCAGAAGCACAGGAGGGGTCCTGAGTGCTTCCATGTGAGTCCCTGGCGGGGCTGAGGAGCTGGCTGCGGTGTAGACAGCAGCCCGACTCACTCTTGTCTTCAGCCTTTCCTTTCAGACCTGCAGGAGAGCCACGTGGGCTCTTCTTCCAAAACTGGTGAACGAGCAGACAGGCCCTGAAGGCTGCCCTGGCCCGGAGAGCCCTGCCCAACTCCACCTCGTGTCTGTTCACAAGGCAAAACAGAACACTTTATCCCAGACCCGCAGGGGCCACCTGCTGGCTGGGATGGCCACACCGGGAGGTCAGAGGTCGTCTGCCCTTCTGCGCGGGGCCTGCTTTGTGGGCGCTGAGCACCGTGGTCTGATTCACCCCCACAGCCAGGGCCGGCATGAAGCCAGCCTCATTCTGTGAGGCGGGTGCTTCCCGGGAGCCTCCCTTGGTGAGAAGGCACAGCAGTGGCTCTGCAAGCAGTTTCCAGAGTGGCAAGGGGCGAGGAGGGGGCACCTGCAGTCATGTGCCTCTGGGTGAGTTGGCATCCTTGCCCAAGGAGGCCGGGCAGCCCTCCTGCCCAAATGAAACGCAATCTGCCTTTGTCCTCCTTCCGAGTCATTATTTATTTATCTGGAAGACGCTTTGATGACAGAAATTCAGGGCTGCACTTAGGCATCTAATGAGGGCAACCAGAAGCAGAAAGGGGACAAGGCTGTCCCTCTGGGCCTACCGCAGCCGGCGGACAGCCTCCGCGTTGGAGAATCCTGTGTCCGCGTCAAAGCCCGCTCCCACCTTCCCCCCATCTCTCCTCCCAGGGCAGCGTCAGATCCTCATTTTACAGAAGAAGAGACTGAGGCCCCAGGCATGCCGCCCCCGCGTCACAGAGGCAGCCCGCTGTGGCAGCCCCGCTGGCAGCTGCCATCCTCTTCCTGTGCTCTGGGTGCTGCTGCCTGGCTGAAAATTACAACTGCTGGCTGTTGCCATGGCTACTGGTTGTGTTTTCCATCCCAAAGAGATGTGCCCCCCACGTCATCCAAGCGGGTGTTTCTGCTGGAGAGAATTTCTACATCTAGGAGTGCGTGTGTGTGTGTGTGCGTGTGTGTGTGTGTGTGAGCGTGAGGCCCTGACACCACCCTTCCTGTCACACCCTGCCTCTTCCCTGGCCTGGCCTCTGGCCCCCGGCGCACCACCTGCCACGGCCTCCGCAGTAGCCAGCCTGCTGCTCTCAGAGGCACTGACTTCGGTCCACAAGTGTGCTCTCAGCAGGCCGCTCTGGGCACCGCCCAGTCTCCTCGAGGTCGGCTCTTTGCATTAGTGCACAAAGAGCCTTGTTCTTGTCTCCAACGCAGGGCTCTTACATGCAAGCAGTAATCTGTTTAGCCAGACCCTGCTGGTGCACAGTTGGGCCATTTCCAATCTCGGGCTGTTACAAATAAATCTCCGAAGAATAACCTTGTATGTATGTCATCTTGTACATGGAAGAATGTTTGTAGAATAAATTCCTAGAAGGATCATAATTGGGATATTGCATAGTGTGTGCCTTGTATGTGCCAGGCAGACAGGCCCTGGTTACTTTTCAATTCTGGTTACTTTTCATTTTATTCTGGTTACTTTGTTTCATCTCACTATGGCCCTAAAATAGAGTTTATTCCTATCCTTGTCTTACAGACAAGTGGACTGAGACTCAGAGAAATTCAGAAACTTGCCAAATCACCATCAGGCCAGCGTTGGAGGACCAGGAGGGGACTTACCGAGAAGGGTACCCCATCCCTTCCCCATCCAGTGGGCACTTAGCCGACAGCCCCAAGTTCCCATCACCTGTTTCCCAGCCCCTTCAAACTCTACACGCCCGAGCTGCGGAGCGGGCCTTTTCCCCACATCCATCTCCCCTGCAGCTGAGCGCCTACCCCCGTGTGCATCTGGCCTCAGCACAGGCGTGGCCTTGCCTGTGAGGCCCCCCAGACGGTGTTCTCTGCCTAGCTGGCTGCACAATGGGTGGTGACTTCGTGTGGCTTCTTCCCTCCTGACTCTGGCCGGTCTGAGCTCCCGAGAGTCAGAGTCAGGATGTTAGGGACAGCATGGCACTGGGCGCCGCTCACCCAAACCAGCCTAGGGGACAATAGGAGGGAGGCAGGCTGAGCACTGGAACCCAAGAGCACCCGCGTCTCCCGGGAGGGCTGGCTTCATCTGAATTACAAAACCGGTGAGCCGCGGAGAGCGCCCACTGCAACCCCCGCCTGCATTTGCATGACAAAAACCATTGCCCAACGGCTCTCTGGGGCTTTGTTGAGATCTTGCAGCCTTGCTCAGCGGAGCCTTGGGAATTGTTCCCGGCACAGGTCGTTCCTGGGCTGCACAGCCACCCCGCTGACAAAAGCCACATTGTGAGTCCCATGGCAGCTGCCAGCACCTGCTGCCTGAGCCTGCCGCCTCTACCCATGCACCCCGTGCCACCATGTGCCCGCTGCCCTTGCTACAGGGTCAGAGCCCAAGGCCATGGGCGTCACCCAGAGCACAGGGCGTGTGTGTGTGTGTGTGTGTGTGTGTGTGTGTGTGTGTGTGTGTCTACGCGCAAACGCGTGTGTCCAAAGGGTGGGGGAGGTGGTCTGCAGCTGGGAGCTGGAGGAGGTGAGGGTGCCAAGGTCACCAGTGAGTAACGGGGATCCTAAGCACGGAGGGAGAGAGAGTGCACTTCACAAGTGTGTGGTGCACACGCCAGAACATGTGTTGTTCCGTGCTTCACTCAGAACAGATGTTTTCCATGCTCCTCAGAGGGGAGATGAGAGGCTCACCAACTGGCCTAGCATCACAGGGCAGAGCCCTAGTCCCTCAACACAACTTCTCCCTCAGTGAGCAACCCAACCTTCTCGCCCCAACCCCCACACTGCGGCTTCCAGCTGCTTTGACAGCAAGCAGTTGGCCCTCTGCCCTTGCCTAGCCCCTTGGGCCCTTGCCATCATCAGAGGTCACCTTCCTCATGGGGTGCTGGCCTCCAGCTGGGCAAGACTGCTCTGTCCCCAGAAGACCCCAATATCCTGGCCTGCCGTTGCTAGGAGCATCTGTCCACCAACCCCACACCCCTCCTGAAAACCCACATACCCTGCACACGCTCCCCTCCCTGGAGGTCCTCCTGAGCTCAGCCCCTCTGGCCTGGCTGGGTGTTCCTGCACCTTGGTTCTGACCCAGAAGCCACACCTCAGAGTCTGTAATCAGTAACACTACAGACCTGAGCTACTCAAGTGTGCCCCACGTGACACTGCTGCACCCACTGACTCGGGGGAGAGCGTTTAACTCTTGAGAGTCCCGCTAACCCGCAGGGGAAGATGCAGAGACAAAGGCACCCCCACCCCGGGGAGCCGCCCACTAGGAGGGGAGGTAACTTGCCTGGGAGAGGAGGAGCAGGCGGGAAAGATGCTACTCATGGGGCCAGGCTGCTCCAAACCCAGAACCACTCTGCTGGAGGCCATGGCCTACTCCCCAGAACACAGCCGGTCTGCAGAGACCCAGGGACCCTTCCTCCCGGCCTCCGCTCCTCTAATCTTCTGCTTAGGGCAGCCTAGTCCAAAGCAGCAGAGAAAGAGCAGAGAGCCCTTGGCACTCTGAGCGGAGCAGCCTCACGGGGTCCAGAGCATGGGGTCCGCAGCGCAGCCTCCGGGCGATGGCTTGAGCCCAGCTGGGGACACAACGTGGCGGGATGACATGGCCTTGGGACAGTTAAGCCTATCAGATGGGGAAGCACAGACTGAGCTCCAGAGGCAGGAGAAGAAGAGCCTCAGGCCTCTTCCTGTGCATCACAGGCAAGAAAGAAGAGAGAAAGGGGGAGGCTCAGAGAGAGGCTGTGCTGGGCTGAGTCTGAGGGTGTAGAGGGCTTCAGCGTCACGGCCCAGGGAAGCAGAGCCAGAGCCTAGCTGTCCTGGGCACCCCTGTGTAGAAACATCTGCATCTTCAAGAGAAGACAGAGTACACTGCACAACTACAGAACCAGAGGGGGACACCTCTTGCTCTAAGGGTCTCATCTCATATGTGAGGAGCTTCCAAGGCACAGAGCCCCTCCAGCAGGCCCGAAAACCATGCACCAGCCCTGAGACACACAGCCCGCAGCCCTCACTGGAACCGCCTGAGAACTCTGAAAGAGGCTGCAGGAGGCATGGAATTAGGAGAATTTAATCTTCCTCTTTTCCCCTCCGGGAATATAGAAACCCAACCTCAGAGCGTGCTCATTTGCTAGGTATCCAATTAAACCGTAGAGGGCACTGGGTGTCTCAATGGGTTCCCCTAAGTTGTCCGAAGTTGTCAAACACCCTGAACCAGAGAGCAGGATTTGTAACAAGATACCTGGGGGTAGCGGGAACTAACCAGGCCACCTCTGCCACGGGGCTGGGCTGGGAGGTCAGAGCTGAGTCCTTCCTGTGTCCTTGCTATGCCAGTGAGAGGAACCTGTCTGGGAAGCTGCCGCTCCGACTAGGTGGACCCAGACCCTGGGCCAGGCCCTCTAGAGCACAAAAGCAGCACCATCCAGACACTGCAAAGTGAGAAGGGGCTGGGTCCCTGTCAGTGCTCTTAGGTCCTCTTCTCTAGCCAAGGGAGGCCCAACTCTAGCTATCTCTTAGAGGACAGCCTCATTGAAGTGGCTGCCATGGATATCCTAAACAGTTCTAACCTGTAGACTGGGATCGCAATCAAAGCAGGGCTCGCACTGAGGCCCAGGGTGTGGCCCTTCATCACCAGCCTCCCCACGCTCTAGGATTCCTACACGGACAATGCTTTGTGTTTGCTCTGGCTGCTGTGACAAAACGCCACAGGCTGGATAGTTTAAACAACAGAAAGTTCCAGCAAGATCAGCTTGTGTATTTGTGCAGGGTTTTTCCTCCATGGTGGGCAATGCCCTTGCCCTGGCCCATCTCTTTTTTTAATGAGATGCTAATCATGTCCTTCCAGTCCTAGGCACCTCCAAAGGCCCCATCCCCAAACAGCATCACACCCAATGTATGCACTGAGGGACACAATAAAGTAATAGTCATTTACGGGGACATAGCCCACCAGGGGACTAGGAAAAGCTGGAGTGCTTGGTGGCACCCGTGGGTAGACAAAAGGAGATTCTGCTAGTGATCGTCAATTTCTTCCAGGCACAGTGCCCTGCCTTCCGGAAAGCAGTTAAGGGAGAAGAGGAAGGGTTTCTGGAAAGATTTTTATTTATTTAGTGATTTTTAGTGCTAGGAATGAGACCCGGAGCCCGGGGCATGCCGAGGACACACCCTCCTACCCAGGTGCTCAATTCTGTCTTATCTCTTAGAAAGGGCAGGATGGCGGCAGGATAAGGACAAGCTCTGATTGGCTGTGGACCTCAGATAGGCTTGTGGCTTCAGAGAGCCGAGAATGAATGAAGCCAAAGGACTGTGGTCACAAGACCAAATATCCTAGAGGCAGCTCAGGGTGCCTCGGTCGGGGCTCAGCTCTGTCCTTTTCTGGCTAGAGAAGAAACATAGAGGCCACTGAAAAACTTTAAATATGACTTGTATATAATATAACATGAACAAATGGACAATAAAGTCTTAAGTGCAAAGCAGGTTCTGTGGATACTAAGGGACAAACAAGTCCTTCTTTTTGGAAATCAGTAAGCAGGAGGTGTCCTGATGCCATCAATTTATTTTCAGATGGTTCAGGAAAACAAAGAAAAATATGAGTTTAGACAAATAGATGGAGAAAGAAACAAAATGAGCATGGCAAAGACTCAGCCACTGGTGAGCTGCGTGCAGGTGCCCCCTGAGTCTCTCTCTCAGCTTCTCTATACAGTTGAAAACTTCTGAAATAAGTCAGCCCCAAGCCTCAGCATCCCCAGCACAGGTCCCTTCGGGCCCTTTCCGGTGGGCTCTGCTCACTGCGTCCTTGACAGGGGCAGTGCCAGCCGGCGCAGTGCTGGAGACCTGGACAGGCCTGTTGCAGGACACAGACCTCTTTTCCCTCCCGGGAGGCAGCCTAGAACTTCCAGCAGGAAGCTCCTTGAGCCTGGGGCAGCTCCTGGGGCTCCAGCAAGGCCCTTGCTTTAGGTGGTCAGTGCTGGAGGGTAGAGAGCCCCAAGCATTTCACTGGGTCCTTTGGATCTCACAGATCCTGATGTCACATGACACATCAGCTACAAAGGAGTCTGGGAAACTTGAGGATTACAGAGTCTTTTCCAACTCAGAGACAGATCCAAGGTACAGCTATGGGGCCGGGCTCTCAAGAAGGGTCAGCTCAAGGTGTCCACAGCCTTTGGGGCTGACCTTGGAGGCACAAAAATTCCTCCCGAGCTGGGCAAAAGTTCCACAGTCTACCTGGTTCTAAAGACATGACCAGCCAAGGCAAATTAGTGACTTAGCAACACCCTGTCTCAAAATATAAATAAAGTACTGGGTTCAAATTCCAGTACTGCACGTACACACACACACACGAGTTCTATCTCATGTTGGCACTTGTGAAATTATAGTTTTTGCAGAAAAAGAAGAATATCTCTGGTTTCCTGGAAGGAAGAAAGGAAGACTGGAACATGGCATTTCAGACTTGCCAGTGTCCTATGAACTGTGGTAAAATCAGACTCCCTATACTTCCCAGTGTTGAAGACCCAGCCTTGCTAGTTTCCTTCTAGCACAGAGCCCATCCCAGTGCCCTCCAGGACCCTGCTGTGCCCCCATCAAGAAGGAGGGATCTCCATCCGCCTTCCCCGAGTTCAATAGGCCCTCCGACATAGAGTATCAGGGAAATGTGGCCACGTGACTTCTGAGTGACAGGACATAAAGACACCACTGCCTTGCCTGAGCCCCCTTGAGCAGAAGGACCACGGGCCTCCTGTGTGTGCCATCTGGGGGCGCGAGTCTCCAGTGTGGAGGTGGAGCTTTCCAGCCGTCCTGCCCGTAGCAGAGGGTAACTGTCCTGTCAAAGCCTTGTCCAAACAGCAGAGCTCTAGGCAAGATAAATGGTGGTTACTGTTTTAAGACATTAAGTTTGGGGTGACTTTTACACTGCAATAGTGACTCACGAGGAAACTGAGTTCCAGGGCGTAGCCTGGAGGTGGTAGAGACAGCACTCTAGGACTGCTGGCTGTAGGACTGCTAGTTCTGCCTGGGATGCTGGGCAGCTCTGTGCTCTGGAAGGCTGCCTCATCGTCGCAGAGATGAGCTCTCAGAGGTGACAAGAGCCCAGTGCCATTGGAAGTGCCTTGTGCTAATGGCAGAAGCAGTGAGGACCGAACCAAAAGCTCTTCTACTTCAGCCTCTCTCCATGCTGGAGCACAGCCCTCCTGGTCTTACCAGCTCAGTCCTGCAGGTGGACATCAGCAATTTTCCAGAAGGGCACAAAGGCCAGCGCTAATTGGACCAGGCCCACCCTATGGTTGCTTATGACTTGATTTTTTGTCATGATCTGGGTCAGTCAATTTCCTTCTGAAATTTAATTTACAGATATCAAAAACACTAGGTCATTTGTAGAAGGATATACCTAGAAGTACCAGGACGAGTTCTGGGCAAGCTGGCCTCGATCAGAATTGCGATGAGTTCATGTTAGACCTGTGTTAATCTGTCAGGAAACAAGGCTTACCATTAAGAACTGTTGGTTCTTGAAATGGGGATTTAGCTCAGTGGTTCTGGCACCTGCCTTACAAGTACAAGGTCCCAAGTTCAAACCCCGGTAACCAACACAACAATGTCAGGCATGGTGACTCATACCCATCAGCAATCAGTACCACAGTGCTGGGCGTGGTGGTTCATGCATGTAATCCTGCACTCTGGAGTCAGAGGCAGGAGGCTTGCTGTAAGTTCGAGGCTGGCCTGGGTTCACTACAAAATGAGAGTATATTCACTACAAAATGAGACCCTGCCTAAAAAAAAAAACAAAAGTCCTTTACCATGTAAAACTTTCCCACTAGCCAGTCCAAAGAAATTATGGGAAGCTCTATGATGTCATCAGGGACTCAGAGTCCATCCAGTTTTTTCTTTCATTATTAACATATATTTTCCAGTCTTGAGGTTGTCTCATAGTCATAAAATGGCTGCTACAATACCAGTGGTCACATCTGCACACCTATGAGCAAGCAGAAAGAAAGTACAAGTGCCTGCTGTGTCTTCCCATTCTTAAGATGTCTCTGGCAAGCTTCACCCAAAAACTTCTATGGACACCCCACTGACTCTGACTCCTAACATCTTCCAGGGAGGCTGAGGAATGCAGTCTTTTAGCCAAGCATCTTGCTCTCTAGAATAAAATGTAGGAAGGAAGGAATCATGGATACTGAATAGGTGTGGTGGGTGGTTCATCAGGGGCTGGTTCTCTGGGTCCTTGCGGCTGAAGTAAGGAATTTAGTCCACCCCTTTAAGTATCAGGTTCCCTAACTCCCATCATGGAATAATAATTTCCAGGACAAGTGAGTAAAAGAGGCATGAGAAGGATTTATTCAAAGTAAGAGCAGAGGGTGGTGCTCAAAGAAATGAGGCGCGATAGAGCTGGGAACTGGGGTTCTTTTATGTTGGGGGAGGTAGAAATCTGTGGGATTCGACAATCTATAGTGTTAGTTTTATTCTTAGTCTTAGTGGGTGGGGGAGGACAACCCACCCCTAGTGAGATATTGGTCTACTGGTACCAAGAAATGCCAAAAGGAGGTCCAACCACGCGTGCAAGAGGGCCATTTGCAAGTAGAAGGGAGTTGCGTGATTTGCTCTTTTGGGAAAAGGAAAAAAAAAAAAAGAGTAAATAGATCAAGCTTATGTTCTGGGGCTGCAGTTTCTCTTGAAAGCACAATTTTTAAAATTCAAATTTTCTTGTCTTCTTTCTATCTAGCTTTATTTCTTCTACCCTATCTCAGTTTTATAAAATATTCCCAATTTTGAACATTTCTTCCTTTACGAGGTAGAGTCTAATTTCTCTTGCTTGGAATCTGGGCAAGGCTTAAAAGAGACCACTAATAAATTTGGTAGAAATGATGCCATGTGATGTCTGAGCACAGAGATAAACGTCTACTGTTATTTTTCAGCCATTATCTTTTGGGCTATTTTGTTACACAGCAATAGCTACCTGATGCTGAACCATTAGCAATGGCTGTTATAATACAGTAAAATACGCGACACACACACACACACACACACACACACACACACACACACACACATACACACACATCTGGCTAGTGGATGGTAGAAAAGATAGAAGAAAGCAAAGAAATGGTTGTTTTCCTGTGATTTTCAGCAAGTTTTACATTTTAGAGCTTTACAATATATTTCAAAGTAATAAGGAAGCTGTTGGTGCAGGAGAATGTGTAAGAACTTTGGAGAATGTGTCCGAAGGCCTAGTCTGGGGTGACACAGTTGGCTCCATGAGGGGGTTCTGGGCTACAAGGACCCTAAGTGGACATTGGTCAGGTGAGACTACTGAGGGAAGATGATGTTATTGCAGACAGTTAAGATAGGTAGAAATATTATAGGCAGTCAGGAATATTACATTCTGCACCTTTAATTTCTCATTGTGGAGACAAAATAACCAATCCCCCCAAGTTAGGGGAGGACAGGTTTATCTCCACGCATGCTTCGCAGAGGTTTCAGTCCATGGTCAACCGGCTTCAAGGAGAGAGGAGCATAGCGGAAGGGCCCTTGAAGGAATCAGTGCAAGAAGATGAAAACACATGGAAACTGTGGCTTGCCCGGCATGGTGGTACACGCCTGTAATACCAGCACTCAGGAGGCAGAGGCAGGAGGAGCACCACAAGTCAAGGCCAGCCTGAGATACATAGTGAGAACTTATCTCAAAAAACAAAATAAACAAAACTATGGCTGAAGAAGATTAAAGTCAGAATGGCCTAATTTACATATTTCCCTAATCGATAGACAAAAGCTTGAGATGATTGGTACCACTTGTCTGAGATTTCCCTTATAAATAAACCAATATCTCATCGGGGTGGACCATCTTCTCTCAGTGGCTAAGACTACCAGTGCTGAGACTAAGAGTAAAGACTGTAGAGTATCAGCCAAGGTTACTGTTGCTATCCATATGCCCCTGCTGCGAGTGGATCCATATTAGCTAATCGGCTATACTTGTAATCCTACTGGGTGATTATAGTTTGACCCATATTGTACCACCTTGTGGATTTGCTCTATAAAACTCTTGGAAAGATGGGCTTTTTGGCAACCCACTTTCAAATCCCCTCAGTCTCTCAGGATCTCTCTCACTCTCTCTCTCTCTCTCAATAAATCTTCCTACTCTTAACCTCCGTTGATCCTTAGAATTCATTCTTCAGTTTTGGAGAATGTGAACGTGGTGTCTCTGACCTCTAGCAGGCTGGGAGTTGTGTTTATCTCACCTGTATCAGTGTCACTCCCCACTTCAGGTACGAGGGGGCAGAGCCTGCACCTGCGGTCCCACCAAAGCATCCACGGTTAGTCCCTCAGTGAGACACAGGATTGGCCAAGTCACCTGAAAAAGCCTTCACTTGCTCACACTCAGATGTCAGACCAAGGACTTCTACAGCTCCCATGCTGGGGATACAGAGGATCACGTTCCTTCCCCTGGACACTGAGCTAGCCCTTCTCTTGCTCTGTAGAGATCATGATTGCTCCATTTACTACTGTTGTCTGAGTCTATTTTCTGTTGCTATAACTAAATATAGACTAGGTTATTTATTTATCTGCTTACTTATTGAGACAGGGTCCCACTGCATAGTCCAGGCTGGCCTCAAACTCATGGCAATCCTCCTGCCTCAGACTCCCGAGTGCTGGGATTAAGGTGATCATCACCATGCCCAGCTAGATAATATATTGAAAACATACAGCTGTAAAAAATAAAATGAAATTAAAATAGAGGTATATTTTACTCACGATTCTGGAGCCTGCATGTCCAAGGGCTCAGTGGGGGGTCTTCACACCTCCTGGCACAGCAGAGGGCAGCATATGGAGAGACACAGCCAGCCACCTTTATAACAAAGCCAGTAACCCAGTGACCCACGAACCCAGGCACGGTGTAGCCATTGAAGGTTCTGTCTCACAAAGAGAAGAATCCATCCTAAATTCTCACCTCAACTGCACTGGGATCCAAGTTTTCAACACCTTCAGCAATTTAAGTTCACTTTCTAAATATAGCACCGGATAACAAACAACTCTAATGTAGTGGCCTGAAACTTCAACCACTGTTTTGTGCACCAGGAATCTGAACAGGGCCTGGCAGAGAGGCTCATCCCTGCTGTGCCCACGTGCAGGCCCTGCCCTGGCACTCCTGGGAGGCTACGTGACTCAGACTCCTACGGGCAACTGCCCCATTCAGCCCCCCAGGGACCCAGCACGGGGCCCTCACAGGACCTCCGGCTGGGTTTCTGGGGTGAACTCTTTCTGGACCCTCAGGAAATGACTTTAGGTCAGAGAGGCCACCTCTGGGCTGCTCTCTGGCTACCTGAACTGTGATTAAATCGGATTCATTTTCAATTCCTCCTTTCCCTTTCTTCGGGGAAAAATTTCTTCTTCTCCTTTTTTTCCTGGAATATCAATAGCCCCAATTGTACAACTCTCTCCTTTACATATGAAAGAAGTTTCATACCTCAGAACAAACAGAAAGCTCTAGTACAGAGAGGCCTGCCTAGGAAGAACCAACTCATATTATGTTTTGGAAATATTTTAAATCAACTAGTTTAACTATGAAATCAGGTCTAATGACTGCTGACTCATCCCCGTATCACTCTGCAGTGGGGGTCATAAAAGTGGCTGGAGGAAGGTTGATGGGTGAGGGAAGCAGACCACGTGTGTGCAGGCTGAAGGGCTCACCCTGACAACAGGCTTTTCCAGCTCCTTTCTGGGGCTTTACCATCCCTAAAAAGGCTGTCTGCTACTCACTTCAGCTCTAACAAAAACAAAGTCTGCTTGGTTTGTCTTCGATCAGCTAACCCTCTAGCCCTAGTCATCCTTCAGCTCCAGATGAAAACAGCCAGGAATTAAAGGGAGCCGGAGCCAACATTGTTCTTGGTAAATCCTCCCAATCCCATTAATGGGGAGACTCATTAGACAGCATCCCCTCAAGAGCCTATGAAGTTAATTGATTTAATAAATTCCCACATTAATTAGTTGGCTTCTTGTAGGCTGTGGGCGGGACTGAGAATCTGAGCCCTGCGTCCTATGGCCCGGAGTTTGGGGAAGTCTCTAGGCCACAGGGAGGCTTGGTGTTCTCACATACAAAACAGGAGGCGCTGCACTTTCCTCCCAAGGCTCTGTTTCCTGTGTGTCAGGGCGTGCCCAGGAGTTGGGGTTCATTGCTGCTGACCTGGGGCTTGGCAAGGACCCAAGCCAAAGGACAGAATGCAGCACTTGACCCTGAGCACCCACCAGGGAGAAGATCACATGTCCTGAATGGCAGATGACCAGGGCATGAGAGGGGGAGGGACGCCCACCGGAAGAAATGATTGTTTCTGACCAGAGGCCCTCCCAGGTCATCACAGAGGAGGGCGGGGACCCGCGTCAGTCATCACATTTGAAATGCAGCGCCATCTGCTCTGGAGAGCTCGGACGGGCCCATCCCTCATCTTAGCATGCTCCTTTCTGTGGAGAGTATAGGTAAATATGTTTCCTACATTCCACCCTCTGACACAGAGAAATATCACTAAAAGAAATAAGTATACATAATATTGTGGAAAATAGAAATGTTGAATGCCATAAGTAAATGCTGAAGATTAGATACCATAAGTGCTTGACAGTGAGAATTGTAAGTTAAACTGTAAGACTTAGTGTCAGGTCTATGCCTACTGATAAGCACCACACCTTATCAGAAGAAGACCCGCAGAAGAGGACCTTATCAGAAGAGGAACACCTGGAGAAACTACATCAGAAGTCAGGCTCTTCGAGCACGTAAAAGCAGACCACTTTCAGCAGTCGATGGCCAGGCGCTCCTAAGCTGACCAGCTGGCTCCTCTCAGTGTCGGCTACAGGATGGCAGGCTCTGCCAGGCCTCGCGCTCCTCAAGGCCAGCTGACAGGGCTACTCGCGGTGCTGTCTAACGGGACATCGGACTGGCTGGTCCCCTTCCGGAGACTCTGCCTTGTGACTTTATGGCTGTGCTGCAGGACTCCAACCAGAGGACCGCCAGATGTCTGACTCCTCGAGTTGGTTCCTGACTCCGGACCGGACCGGGACTTTGGAAATCCAGTGGTGCGAACTTGGGACTCTCGGATTCAGTAGGACTCCTCTTCTTTGGTGTGAGCAGTATGTTGCAATATTGTGTTATGACCTTGTGCCTTGAGTAAAGTAGAAGTAAAAGCAATCTCTGTGTTGGGTCTTCCTTCCGACCGTCCACTCTGCTGAGATACTTTCCTATGCTTGTGGCAAGCACTCTAAGTGTTACTCCAGTCTCGATGGCTAGGTTTCTGGAGTAAATCTTTCCCATTTAACTGTGTGCCAGACGTGAAGTCAGCTGTCGTCATTTAGGACCTGACTCTGGACTCCTAGGAGACAGGATGTGAAGATGGTCCTCCACCCACCTCGTGTCTGTAACAGCGCGGCTTGTTCTCCTTGTCACATGTCAAACTGCTGGTGACCAAGATGAGGGCTTCAACACGACTGTCCTCGTCAACAGTGTAATTCTCCAATGGCCAAGCTTGCGGGCAGCAAAACCCTTGGGACCATTAAAGAGCTCTTCAGTGGTATTGTGAATGACTGAAGGAACAAAGGGGTGAGGGAATGAGTGACCCCTGCTTGGGTAAGGAAGACACGGCTTGGGATCTGGTAGTGTTGAGTGGTGACATACGTGACATCTTGAGTGAACTCAGCCACTTCTTGCTTCAGGCAGATAGATGCGGGACTACACTCAGCAGGTGTCCTGGGCAGAAGGCCGAACAATGCTGAGAGCCAGCATCTTATCCTGACTGCCGCCAGAAAGCCAGCCCTAGAGAATGGTAGGTCAGGACAAAACACAACCCCTATTCCACCTGGCACCAAGTCTTCACTGTCTCTCCTTTGCCCCATCTTTCACCTCTGTATTAGTTAAATTTGGCCAAGTTCCCATGAACAGTCGACACCAGACTGTGCTATGGCTCACACCGTGGACGTGGCTTGGACAGACTTCTGGGTGACAGCTCCTATCTGGCAGCTCCAACATTCCCTAGAGCTCTGTTGTTAGGAACTTCCAGTTGTCACAGAGGAAGAGGGAATGAGACTGTCATAGTTTGCACTGTAGATGTCTCTCAAAAGTCAGTGTGTCCAAAGATTTGTCCCCAGGGTGGTGGTATGGCGTGGAGTTGGAACACTAAGAAGGTGGGACCTAATGGGAGGTCTTCATGTCATTGGGGGAGATGTGGACCCCTTTCTTCCCCTCCCCTCCCCTGCCCCCCTTCCTCTTCCCTCTCTTTTGCTTCAGATCAAAAAGTGAGCCATTTTGTTGCCCACGCCCTCCTGCTCTGATGTGCTGCCTCCTCATAGAGTCAAAGCAGTGGTCACCTGGTCAGGTCACAACATGAGCCAGAAGAAACCTTTCCTCCTTCTCAGTTGGTCATCTCAGGTATCTGATGTCTTGAGGGGAGCTGAGTCACCTGGAGATGCCCTCTTGAGAGCTTCATGTAGAAGTGGTGAAATGTGTCTGAAACCACGACTAGATAATTCATATACCAAACAAAATGTAAATGTTATGTAAATAGTTGTCTACTGTATTGTTCAGACAAGAAAAAGTCTATAAATACTTGGTAGAAGTTAATTTTTGTTCAAATATTTTAGATTTCTGGCCAGTCAAAGACACAGATGTGAAGGCAGTGGATACTGGGGGCCACTTGTACACTCACAAGGCTTTTACCCTCACCGAAGTATTTCCGTGATTCATACAACATGGGTTTGTTTTTCAGGGCTGCATGACAAGTGACCACACTTATGGGCCTAAGGTGACAGTGTTTAGTACTTCATGGCCTGTCACCAGAAGCTTGGGTATGGGCCACTCTTTTCTCCTCTCAGGGTTCCACAAAAGTCAAATCAAGGTGTCATCCCAGACTGTGTCCTCTCAGGTTGGGGTGCTTCCTAGTCTCAGGTGGCTGTGGTTAAGAGTCTGTCGTTTTGGCAGTAGAGCGGAGGTCCTTTTTTCTAGTTGACTGTCACCCAGGGACCACTCTTGCAACTACAGGGTGCTGTCATCTTTACTGCTGTGATGCCCCCTCCATCTTCAAAGCCAACAGCAAAGAACTGTCATCACCCCAAATCGCTGTCAAGCTTCTAGGCTCTCTGAGCTCCTTGCTTCTGCCTTCTGCCCCCAGAGGAGCTCACATCCCTTCAGATGATCTCTCTATCTGAATGCCAATAGATTAGAGGCTTTAAAAATACTGCAAAATCTCTGCACAGAAACACCCAGCTTACTGTGTGACTAACTGGGAGATGTGTAGACTGGGAGTATCTTAGAAAATTCTACCCTTCAACCACCCCCACCTTTGTTTTTTTGTTCACAGTTCTAACTTCTCAGTCTGCAGATGCACTCTTGGCTCCCTCCCCTCTAACCTCCTGCACCCATAGGTCCACCCCACAACGTCCTACTCCTTATGAGCATGATGTACAAAAAAATCAATGGCGTTCAGTGATTATGATCCTCATTATGCAATACTATCCGCAACTGCGGCAAACAGTTGACTGCGAAGGACTTTCTCTTGATTCCTTTGGAGCACTTGTCTTTTCCGTTCATTTAGTTTTCCATCCACTTATTTTTTTCAACCCCTACTTGTGCCAGTTTTCTCCATCTTCTTGAGTAATATCAGGTATCACAGAAACCACTGACACTTCACTGAATAGCTGGGCCCTTTGCCTTCTCTAGACAACTTGAGGCTACTCCTGGCTCTTTGTAGGGTAGATGGGTGTTTCTATTTGTTTGGAGTCTGTGTGGCTTACAGACAACAATTTATTCTTCACATTTTTCAGGCTGGTAAATCCAAGATCCAACAGATTTGGTGTCTGGGGAAGCCCCACTTCCTGGTTCACAGGGGGTGGCTTCTTCCTGGAGCTTCACGTGGTGGAAGGGGAAAGGGCTTCATAAGGGTTTCATTCTCATCACCTAATTACAGCCCAACATCCCACTTCTAAATATCACAACACAGGACATCAAGATTTCTACAAATGAATCTGGGAGGACTCAAATATTCAGTCTAAAGCAGCCGGTCTGTATGATGAGTACGAGCAGGATGGATGTGCATTACTTCTGGACTGAGCACTTCATGGCTAAGTCAAGAAAGTCTTCTCAGAAAGTCTTTTCCCTCTGCCATGGTGACTGTCAGTGCTTAAGAGTGTCTGTTTTGCTGATCTGGATATCAGGTTCGGGGCAATGATGACAAAGAATCCCTCGCTAACTCTTCATGTACTGAGATTAAACTTTTAGTATTTAAAGCCACTGAGCCTCTGGAACTATTTGTTTTCATAGCATAACTTAGCTTATCCTGACCGTTGCAGAAATTGGTAACCCAGATTGGGCTGTTGCTGCAACAGAAACCACAATTGGACTGGCTTTAGCATTGATCACATGCCCGTGAGACAGCTGATCTTGGAAGCACCCATGTAGGAAATGGCATCAGACTCGAAAACTGTCACCTGACATAACTTACAAGCTTCGAAGAGAGGGGACCAAAGATGTTAGTCTACCAGGAGAGACTGAGAGTTTCAGAGAAATTATGAGAAAAAGAGGCTGAACAAAAACAAACACATTAGGTAAGAAGTTGACTACGATTCTGATAGGCTAGGACTGGTGCAGTCACGACAAGAACGTAAAGCAAGCCTTGATCTCTGTCTTCTGTGTGTGAACTGACAGAACTGCTCGGCCCCAGAGAGGACAAGCTGTCCACTGCCTCCTTTCTGTGCATTTGAGAAAGACAACAACAAAGGAAAAGACACTGAGAGTGAAACAAGGGGCTGGAGACCAGTGTAGTGGCTGTGCCTGCCCGCCCAGAAAGTGAGCTTAGACTATTCAAAGAACATTCTCCCATGAGGGCCAGCTATTATCTACCCAGCAAGTCTTCAGGTTTGCTATAGGGTCTATCTGATGCAATTTTCCTCTTATTTCCCTATCTGACTTGGGTTGTTTTGTGGGTTTACTCTGTCCCTTTGCACCAGGGGCATTAACGTATGTATGGAGAGGATGTACTAGTTCATTTTTTGTTGCTATTACAAAACACCTGAGCCTTGGTACTATATAAAGAAAATAAGTTTACTTGGAGTCTGAGGTAGGGAGATGACAAGTTTGAGCATGGCCTGGGCAATACAGTAACTAAGCAATTCCCTGTTTCAAACAACAGAAGTTTCAAAAGGACTGGAGAAGTGGCTCAGTGTGAAAGCTCTGGGTCTGAACCCCAATATAGATGGGGAAAGGGAAAGAAATGAAAGAAAGAACAAAGAAGAGATTTACCTAGCTCACAGTCGCCAGTCCCATTATTTTGGCTTCTGGTGAAGATCCCTCAGCCATGTCACCCCACAGCCAATAGTAGAGGGTAGCCAGAGGGTTGGATCAGGGCATGTGGGAACACAGACCAAGTCAGGAAGCCAGAGGGGCTCAAGATTGGGTTTCTTCTTTCTGAGATGGACTTATTTTCCTGGGAGCTGACTTACACCAAGAGACCAGGATCACTCTCTTCGGAGATTGGTGCTCTCAAAGTGGCTCCCCCTGGCCACCACCTCTTCCTATCCCACACGGGGGACCAAACCTGCAGTGCATGGACTCTGGGGGTGTGCCATGCCCATGCTTTATGAGGGAGGGAAGCACAGAGGACTTCCCTCTGGGTCACAGGTCTCCAGATCAAGAGGGATCATGCAAGGGATCATGGGAGCCTAATGAAGAAGCCAGGGCCGGCCACAGAGTGGGTACCACACAGTGCCCCTCACCTGGTACTCCTCTCACCCTAGCCTGGTCTCCAAGAGCAGAGGAAAAAGGCACAAGAGCTGGACCAGCCAACCCAGGGAGACGGAGTCCCATGGGGAGAAGAGTAACACCTGTGCTGACGCTTTCTCTTCTTGGCCACAGCAGCCAGTCTGCTCACACAGAAGCTGCTGCACTGAGCCTGGCACCTCACCAGGTCACGGTGCACGGCCAGAGGTGAGCCTGTCCCAGGGGCTCTATGCCTTGGACTCCTGAAGAGGGGTCTTCGTGACTAACCTGCCTTGGCCTGGGCTGCTGACCTCTGCGGCTGGCCAGAAGCTCCTACCTGGGACTTCCTCTCTCCATCCTGCCTCCGGGTCACACACGCCCTTTCTTGCTTTACTCTTTCATTTTGGTGAAGCATAGTTTCTTCCTGCCATGAGAAATGAGAGAGAAATTTGAGAACTTGTGTCTCAAAAAACACAGTTGCACTGCATAACGATGTCTCAGCTGACAGACCACAGATAGCGCGAGGGCCCCAGAAGACTCCATGGAACTGAGAACTTCCCATTGCCTGAGAGGTACAGCACACTGTGTCGTCTATGCTTGTGGCGCTGTCAGTGTCAACCAACCCACTGGGATGGCAGTTGTGCAAAAGTCTAGCTGTACAGTTGAACAGGAAACTGTGATGCTCCACGGTGGTGATGCCGATTGTACTACTGGCATGCACTATGCTTTTATTATTATCTCAAAGTAGACTCCAGCTGATAGAAATTCATGATAGCAGTGCCTTAACTTTGTTATTGTAACAAAACACCAGAGATAATCAATTGAAAGATAGGAAAACTTTACTGTGGCTTACGACTTTGGAGATTCCTGACAAACAGACTGGAGCACACTGTGACGAAAGACCAGGATGGGAGAACACTCCCACAGGGCAGGTGGGAGGCAGCAGGGAAGAGAAGAGGCCGGGCCCCAGTCTCCCTCGACACCACTGCCTCAGTAAACTAAGTTCTCTCACAAGGCCCTTGAAGGTCTTTAAAGCTCCACTTCCAACACTACCCACACAGGCAACCAATATTTAAGACACTGGGGACTTGTCCAGTCACAGCACGCAGTGGACTTGGGACAAGGCAGCAACCTGCATCTCTCCATTGCTCAAGAGGCTGCAGGGCCTGGCTGACCTACACCATGCGGGTTTACACAAGCTCACACAGCGATGTTCATTAACACAATGACAACAATGCCTGACAGCATTTCTCAGGAAACATCCTTGCTGTGAAGTATTGTATCACTATGCTTGTTTTATAGTCTGTCTGACTGAAAGGTGGAAAATAATTCTCCTCTACATTTCCCAAGGCTGTTTTCTTGCCTTCTAACTTCTGCTTGCTGCTGCGGAGAAGCCCACTTGTTAATATGTGTCCTGCTCCTAACGGTGGGGCATTTTTGTCCTAAACATTGTGAAACTCAATGGTGACATGCTTTGTTCTGCGTCCTCTTTGGGCCCTGTGGTCTTTGGTCATGAAGACTTTTCTTGAATTATTGACAACTTTCTTTAATCACTCTGTAGAGTTCCTATTATTTATATGATCAATAAACTTTCTGGTTGGCTAATTTAACATTTCTTCCATCTCCATTTGTTGTTGTGGTTTTGTTTTCATGTATAAAACGCCCCTTTCCAAACTTTCTCTCAAAGGGTTTTGTATACTTCTGCCACGTTCTTTTAAATACTCAAGAACACTTTTTCCCCTCAGAATGTTTCTTTTCAAAATTTTGAAACTTTATTAGTGCATGTCTGCAGTCTCTGATTTCATTCATCATGGGGAGTTGGCACATGTGCATTACACAACTCTTTTTCCTTCCACTTTCCCTCCTTTTCTTCCATCTCTTGGTCTCCTTCCCATCTACAAAAGATCTTATTTCCTATTATATCTTATTTTGCGCTCTAAATGTCTTATACTTTGGGTTTCTCACATAAGAGAAATCAGGCAAACATTCAGGCTTGTGTTTGATACCACGACTGTTTATGTATGTTTTCCATTCACGAGCTGCGACATCTTTTTCAAATTTTCCGAGCAACACTACTGGTAATTCTGCTGACGTCGAATGTCTCTTCGCTTGGTTGTTTCCTCTAATTCGCTCTGGGCACTGGCTGGGGCTGTGCACCTCAGACAGGCTTCCCTGAGATGTGAGGTCAGCACGGCTGCCTGCTCACGTTCGCTGGGAGGGACTGACTCCAAGCCCCGCGTGCAAGCACCAGCCTTCGCTGTGGTCTTCCCTAGGGGCCGGCTGGGCACCTGCAGACGTCAGGACACAGTGGTGTTCATCCCGGGCTGGGGTGGTCCCTCCAGACTCGCCCGCTCCCCAGGCTCCCTGCCTCTAGTACGGGGCTTGTGACTCTCAGCACCCAATGTCCACACGTCTGTTTCACCCTCCTCTTGAGGGCTATCTGCTGTACACTGTGCAAATGCCCCTCAGTCTAAGGAGTTTCCTTTTATCTTCCTCAGATAATAAATAATCTTTTGTCAGGATGGGAAGAGGCACAGGTCAGGCTTTGTGAGACTGGGGAGGGATCTGGGCGCCCAAGCCTCTCCTACCTAGGTTCCAAATTTTATAGAGATTTTAATTCTGTGAACAAGATGATGTCTCCCAGCCACTCTAATTCACTGGGTCCAATACTGGGTGGCTGGCTATCTTTCCTGGCTCTTGGGATCCAGCGCGGTGGCTTTGTCCTAAGACTATTAAGCACAGTGACCCAGGTTTCCCTGTCCCCAGGTCAAGGGCTGCCAGAGGGTGCGGAAAAGATGACGTTATAAAGGCCACGGCAAGCTCGGCTCCGAGGCCATATTAAGCACCGGCTTCTCCGCTAACTGCCTAGGGCTGGAAAATGGGAGTGTGGGCTGGGGAGCCCTGAGAGTCAAGGACAGGTCGCTGGGCCTAGGCTGGCAGGCCGCCGGCGGGGCGCAACCGAGCATTTCCTTCGGGAGCGCCAGACAGTGGGTGGGTGGGGCGGGCTGGGCGGGGTCCTCGCAGCTGGTGGCTTTTGAAGCCTCCCAGACCGCGAAGGGAAAGGGGCAGCCTGGAGAACTTGGCAGCCGGCCTGGGCGGGGAGGAGAGGAAGGGGCCCGGCGTTCCCTGCACAGCGGCGCCCGCCGCCCCGGCACGTAGTTCACTCGTGCGAGCACCGGGCAGCCAGACCGGTCGCCAGCCCGAGACCGGTCTCACCACGACGACCCAGACTTCAGGGCAGAGCGTTCTGGGAAGTCCAGTTCCTCTCCTGGGCGCGTCCCGGCCTCAGAGGTGACCCTGCACCCACCAGAGAGTCGTCGCCGGAGCCCAGGAAGGGCCCGGAGTGGAAACGGCCAGCGTCAGGGGTCGGCACGGCCACCCAGAGCAGGCAGGGAGCGTGCGGCGTGAGTGCCCGCCTCGGGAGAGGCGCGGCCAAGCGCGGGCGGAGCAGACGTGCCCCTGGCTGGCGGGGCTGGAGGACAAAAGGGCGTCCTGCAAGGCGCGCCCAAGCACAGCGGGGGGCCAGACTATCACAGCACAAAAGCTGGGCACGGAAAAGCCCCACGGGGCTCAGGCAGCGGGGGTGCGGGCGGCGGCTCTCGCGGCTGCACCCCGGTCCGCCCCCGAACGTCGTGCGTCAGCGCGCCCGCGCCTGGCTCCCGCTTCCGTCCCTCCTCCCGCCGGCAGGGCTCACGCCCACTGGCGCGCGCAGGCCCCACGGCCGGGTGCGCCGTCCCGAGGCCCCGATTGGCCTGACCCGGTCCTCACACACCAATGGTGTCCACCCTGCCAACGGCCACGCCCCCTCCCCAGACGCGGGCGCGCGACCGCTCCGTCCCGCCGGTGCGCGCTCAAGGCTCCCCGCCCCCTCCGCGCGCGCAGCTCCCTGCGGCCGCCGCCGCCTGTAACCTGCGCCGCCAGGATGTGGCTGGGGGCTGACGTCGGGTCCAGATGTGGCCCCGGCCCCGCCCATCCCCGGGGCCGGGCCGCCCACACCGAGCCGCGGCGCGCACGGCGGCTGTCCCGCCTGCCACAATGCGCGGCGAAGCGGCGGCCGCGACTTGACGCGGTCGTCCCTCACGTCGCCACTCGACATCCTTAGGGCCGGCCGCCCCTGACGCTGCGCGGGGACCCCAGTCGCCCGTGCCCCACATGCGCTCCTGCTTCGGTTCCCGGCCAGGCGGGCGCCTCGAGGACGCGGAGCCGCGCGGGTGACGGCACAGGCGGCTGCGCGCCCGGCCCAGCCCAGCCGAAGAGGGCGCGCCGCGCCCCCGCCCCCCGCCCGCCCGCTCTCCCGAGGCCGTGGGTGCGGATGCGCCGCTGACGACTCGAGTGCCCAGCACCGCCGCCGCCTGCCGAGCCCGCAGCATGGCAGCCGCCGCCTATGTGGACCACTTCGCCGCCGAGTGCCTCGTGTCCATGTCCAGCCGCGCGGTCGTGCACGGACCACGGGAGGGGCCCGAGCCCCGGTCCGAGGGCGCGGCCGCCGCCGCCGCCTCCCCCGCTCTGCCCTGCACCGAGGAGCGGCGCGACGGCAAGGACAGCGCGTCGCTTTTCGTGGTGGCCCGAATCCTAGCGGATCTCAACCAGCAGGCACCGCCGCCCGCCCCAGCGGAGCGCAGAGAGGGCGCCGCCGCCCGGAAGGCGAGGACCCCCTGCCGCCTGCCGCCCGCGCCCCCCGCGCCCCCCCCGCCCGCCCCCGAGCCCAGCGCGCCGGGAGCGGAAGGTGCGGCAGCCGCGCCCCCCAGCCCCGCTTGGAGCGAGCCCGAGGCGGGGCTGGAGTCCGAGCGAGACCCAGGACCTGCGGGCAGCGGCGAACCCGGCCTCAGACAAAGAGGCCGGCGGGGCCGAAGTCGCGCCGACCTCGAGTCTCCGCAGAGAAAGCACAAGTGCCACTACGCGGGCTGCGAGAAAGTTTACGGGAAATCCTCGCACCTCAAGGCGCACCTGAGAACTCACACAGGTCAGTGGGGCGCCGGGCGCCCCGAGCGCAAGGCCAGGGCCTGGCGCGAGTGCCCAGCCACGCCCCCGGCTGCCGGCCGGCAAGGGTGGGGACCGCGCAGGAGCGGCGGGGAGGACGCGCGGGCCTCGTCCCCTGCCGGGTCTCCGTCGCGGTCCCAGTCCCCTTCCCCACTGGCCTCGCGCGCCCGTGGGGCGGTCCCACTCTCCTGCCGGCGCCCGCCGGGCGACCGCGCCCCCGCGGGGCACGCCCCCTCCCTCTCGGGAGCGCGGGGCGGGGCGGGGCGCGGGGGTGGATGTCGTCACCGGGCCGGGGACTGGGACCCGCCCAAGATCCGGGGTGGCGCGGGCAGGTGCGCGCGGCCTCCGCTGGGGCTTCGGGGAGTTGAGTCGGGAGCTGGGCGTGGGTGTGCTCTCGCGGGTCCCCTGACTTCCCCGCCCCCGCGCTCCGGGAGCGCGCGGCAGAGGGGCGGGCCTGGCTCGGGCGTGTGGCGGGCGAAGTTCACGCGGGGACAGGGCTCAGTAGAGCCACTCGGCACATTCTTAGCTCTCCTCTTGCTGTAATTTTTCCAGCCTTCTAAGGTTTATTCTGTCCCAGTCAGAGCCGCCGGCGGCGCTGGCCGACGCGAGGGCGGCTCCAGGTCCCCGTCCCCGCCTGCGGCTCTTTGTGGCGCCCCCGCCCATCCGGCCAGCCGGGACGCCGGGCCGCTCAGTCCCCAGGAAGCCGCAGTTTTCCGCAGGTCTGAGCCGGTTGCCTGGGCCTAGCCCGTACTTGCGTTGGGTGGGACAGGCCTGTGGCACTGCGGGGGGCCGGAACCACCTTCCGGGGCGCCACGGACCCCCGGGCATCGCTTTCTGTTTGCATGATGCCAGTTGGTCATAAGAGTCATCTGTGGAAGTTGTTTCCCCTCTCTTTGAACCTTTGGTGTTAACACTAAGATGCAGAAATATAATGGATGGCAATGCTCCTCCTCTAGTTTGGTTTAAATAGTGATCTATTTCTCTAGAGCTCACTGGACTCCTTTGTGACTCTTGGCTCCTCCACTTGAGGAGCAGGTTAGCAGCCTCCATGCTCACTACCATTACTTTGTTTTCAATAGCTGTTTCCTATCCTGGGTAAAATAATTACAAGCTGATTTAAAAGTACTGAAAGACACCGCAGCCTGTCAGACCTTATAGGCGATAGCCCTTTCGTCTGCGGCAGCGGGACGGGGCTCAGCAGGTGTCCAGGCTGGCGGATCAGCCCAGCTTTCCCTCCGAGGCTGCTGGTGCCCTGGTCCCGACCACGTGGCAGGTGGAAGGGTGGAGGGCGAAGGCGGGGCCGTTTAGCAGCGTTCCGAGTCTGAATACGAGGTGTTTGTGTTCCAGTGAGGAGTTCGTGTGGGGAATCTTCGCACTGTCTGGGAACAAGGCCCGACCGTACGTGGGCAGGGTGGGCGCAGTGCTTGGGGCGTGGTCTGGTCTGAGATCCGCCTGGTGGTCTTGGGCGTGAGGCTGTGCGCTGGGAGGAATTTGAAAGATTGGGCAAGCACTCTGCCGCCTCCCGCGCTGTGCAGTGGCAGGCCTGGTCATTTGCTGAGGTGGAGCAAGGGGAGGGGCGTGGTGGGCGGAGCGGCCTTCGGGGGTGGGGGGCCCTCAGCCGAGTCCTTCTGTGTCTTGACCCCATGCTGCGAGCTCTGCGAGCCTCTGGGCTAGAGAATTTGGGCGGAGGGCACTGCGGACCCATGTCCCCGCAGTGGGCTGAGAGTTCTTTGTGCTTGGAGCCCGCAGGCCGGCTGCGGAGGATGGAATAGCCCTCTTCGCCTGCCTGCACCATCAGGAACCCAGCCCGACCTAAGGTGTGCGGAAGGGTGGCTGCTGGCCAGCTGGAGTTCCGTCTGTAGCAGGGAAGTGTTCTTTATTCTGCACCCAGACTTGTGACTTGTGCAACCCCGATACCTGCTCTTGGAAGGGGCTCAGCTCGGGCCGTGGGCCAGGCCATGGGGGTTCTGGAGAACCCCCATTTCTAGCCCTTGCCCTAGTCTGTGGACTTAGGGACCGGTACCCAGAAGGGGAGAAAGCAGCCACAGAAGGGTGACTGAGAGGCCTGGCCTTTACCCTAGACTCTGGCTTGGAAGTGGCTGTGAGTTCGAGGGTCCCCAGCAGTAGTCTGAGGGACTACAGGCAGCGGCTGAGGTCACCCCACTCCTTCCGGCCTACCAGGACCCTTTCCCCCCAGCGATGTGATGGCGGGACAAGGCGGCCAGTCAGTTCTGTGACCAAGGTTTTCCAGGCCTTCTTGCAGCTTAATGGCATCTGCCCTGATCACCTGGAAAGTCTGGGGAAGATGAGGTCTTGTGTGTCAAACCTCTTAGGAAGTGCAGGAATCGCCGGGACCAGAGAGCCCCTGGTGTCCCTAGGCCAGTGCCCCAGAGCAGCAGCCTGCGGAGCTGACCCTCCCGGCAGGCTGGGTGGTAGCGTTGCCTCCTGCTCCTCTCCTAGCACTGTGCGGAGCTCATTCTCAGCAGTCCTATGCTGTCCTAGTTATTGTTTATGCTCTGGAAAATGTGCAATAAAACAAAGAAATAAACCTTCTCAGCTCAGGCCACTCATCTTTGTAATCTGAACATCCCAGCTGGACTGGGGAAATTCTTTCAGCCTGGCTGTGGAGAGTAGCAAGGGCAGATTTTCTTGGAGGCAGAAGGGCTTTGATGTGGCAATTCCAGGACTTGCAAAGGCCAGGCCAAGCTGGGCGGAGGCCGTTTTGGACTGGCCAGTGCCCCGAGCCAGCCATCCTGCATGCAGATTCCAGCTAGTTGCTGGGAGCTCCGGGGCCTGGTGGCCCCTAGCAGAACGATCACTGAGTCTTTCTTGGCAGAGACATGCTGGATACATTCCTACCTATTTGTTCTCGCGAAGTATTGTTTTCCAAATGACTCTGCCCTGTTTTCCTTCACAGCACCAGGGGCCAGAATACATCCTTGGTTGCTGCTTAGAGTGGGTATTGTCAGTGGCTCTGAGGGCCCCTTAAAGGTGGTACAACGTTGGGCAGGACCCCTCTCCTATAGACCCTACTCACCGCCCCTTTTGGGGTAGGGTGTGAAATAGCGTTCCCTGAGCCGTTTTTAGTGCTAATTGGGAGAAGTTCATCGTAGTTTATGCCCAGCCATTGAACTGGGAATTCCACCCTGGCTGAGATTCCCGGCCCCTCCTCAGCATGCACTCTGACCATGGAGCCTTACTTCCAAGCATCGCTGATACAGCTGCCTGGGAAAGGCACTTTTGAGAGTGCAGTGGGGTGTGGCCAGGATGTCCCTTAGCCAGGGTAAGGCCAGGCTCCCTGATGGCCAGCACCTGTCGAGGGACACACGCAGGCCCGGGGCTCCTGCCTCTGTGCCCACTTGGCTCCAAGCTGCCTGGGAGCTGTGAAGTGCTTCAGACGGTACAGAGCCCTGGACAGAGGTGCGGCCAGCCCCCCTCCAGGCCGTGTCTGTCTAGACTCTGATGGGCTTGTGTGCCTGCACACCTGTGTTTCCACCTAGGCATTTCAGAAATACATAAGTAGGATCCTAGCAACATGTTTTGTTGCAGGGCTTTGTTCTGTGTTTGCTTAAAGGAGACAGCTTTATTTCTTTGTAGCTGTGGGGTGTGCTTAGGTGTGGTAGCCTACATGGCTAGACTTATATGGGTAGCTTATTTCCTTGCTTTCAAAACCTTTTTTGGGTTTTGCTGTTTCAAGCTGTACAGTGGTGGACTGTGGTGTGTCTGTCCTAGGAAAGAGGCACTGCATTTCTGAAGGACTGAGGGGGTAGTGTTACAGTATCTAAGGGTATGGATTTTGTCCCATGTGGAGTTACTGAGTTGATTAGAAAGATACCATGTTTTTAAAGGAGCTTGACTACAGTTTTTGGAGGGCTTGTTTTGAGGGAGGCTCTGTCACAGTCCTACCTTTTAAACTTTTGTTTTTTTGAGACAAGGTCTTGTAGTTCAGGTAGCCTTGAACCACTGCATAGCACAAGCTGGCCTCAAACTCAGAGCAATCCTCCTGCCTCAGCCTTTTGAGTGCTGGGATTATAGACATGCAACCAGCACACCCTGCTAACAAAATCTTTTTCTTTTTCTTTTCTAACTTCTCTTGGTTCTTTTGCATGTACATTAGAGCACTAGAATTGGGTTCTTCTTGAGATCATTTAACAGCATGGATGTACGGCTTGCCTGGTGGCTCCCCCTCCTGCAGTTAGCTCCCGTACCCGTTAAAAGTGTGCCTCTTGGCACAGTGGACACTTGGGCAGGGCTGGTGTGGCATCATTATCCCTTGGCTGAAAAGGGCTGGAAGCTTGTCACTGTCACCAAGCTCATGGCCCGAGCACACCTAACCAGAGGAGCTAGGTTTGGGAGCACAGTGGAAGCAGCACCTCAACTTTTCAGGAAGGTGCCATGAAGTAATTTGTCGTAGGCTTGTGACAGCTCTCCCTGCCTCTAGAGCCTCTGTACTCTTGCTTTACAGCTTGGTTTCTTCTTGTTCATTTTTTGGTTGCTCGATGTAGCAAACTGAATGAAGGGTGCAGTGCCCTAATAGCTACGAAAGGTATGAAGACACCAGCCAGTAAGTCACTAGTGTATATGCCCTTGTGGTTTCAAGTAGGTGACTGAAGAAGGACCCTGCTGAACACAGCATCAGCACCAATGTGGGCCCTTTGTGGAGTGGCCTCCTGCAGTACCTGGTGATGTGAATGGCAATTTGGAGATCCTGGTGTGTTGGCAGCAGGTCTGGTTTGTGCTTTAAGAAAGCAGTTAAAAAGGTTCTTAAGGGGCTGGGGATATAGCTCAGTGGTTCCGGCGCCTGTCTTGGAAGCGCAAGGGCCTGGGTTCGATCCCCCATTAACCACATACAATACTGGGTGTGGAGACTCACCCCAGCAGCAGTCAGCACCATGTAGCACAGTGCCGGGTGTGGTGGCTCACACCTGTAATCCCAGCACTCAGGAGGCAGAGGCAGGAGGATTGCTGTGATGTGAGTTTGAGGTTGAGCTCAGGGCCAGCCTGAACCACAAAGCAAGACCCTGTCTCAAAAAAACCTTAAAAAAAAAAAGGTTCTTAAGATAAAAACTAGAGTGGTGCACTCAGCGCTAGAAGCTATGTCTAAGACTCTAGACTGCTTGCTAGGGTAGGCATTGTGACTGTGTCAGTTTATGCAAAGTTGTTCCATCTTCAGAAGAGCTGTGGGAGGTAGGTGCTGATCTTTGTGTGAGGAGACGAAGGCTCACATGGGTTAAGTAAGAGCCAGAGGTCCCTCAGCAAGCAAAGGTGCCGTTGGGGTTTGTACCTGGGCCACTGTGCCCTCCCTGGACCTCTGTCCCAGGTGAGAGGTGGGCATGACCCTATAACCAGAAGACTGTGTCTCTGGCACATTATTCTCCCACAGGTTTTTATTATTTCTGGAATTCAGAAGAGATAGTACAGGGAACATGCTCATGCTCTACCAGTTTTCTCTCTAATATAATGTATAATGTGCTGTGTAGTCCTTGTTCTGTTTCTCTAACAATTCCCTCCACATACCAGCTGGGGTCCAGGATCCAGTTAATCATGCACTGCATTTGGTTTACTTGTCTCTTTAGTTTCTTCTGGTCTAGAAGAGCCCTTTGGTCGTGTGTGACAGCGACTCTCACGGTGGAGTCCAATTGCTCTGTGGGACATCCTGCCATCTGGATTTAGCTGATTATTTTCTCACACTCAGGTGAAGCTTAAGTAGATTACTTCAGCAGTGTGATACAGGTGGTGCCAGGGCGGCCTGGAGGGGGACCTGTCCCCGTGCTGGGTCACATGGTGCGGTGGCATCTGCAGAGTCCCCACTCTGCAAGGACATTTCCCTTCTGACAGTAAGTAGCCTGTGGGCTGGTCCTGTCGGCTCTGTGGGGACTGGGGTGCTGTCCCTGTGCACAGCCGGTGTGTGTTGGACGGGTATGTGTCTGTCGTCTGCAGGCAGCACCACCTTTGTGTGCCAGCCTGAGTGCTGCATCACTTTCCGTCTTCCGTGAGTGGACCAGCATTGAGGTTTGTGAGTCTTCAAAATCAAGAGGACTTGGGGGAGACTCAAGCATTCCCTTCCAAACAAGACAACCCCAGTTTTACACTGAAGGAAGTTGTTTCCAAGTGGCATTTAAACCAACTGCAAAGGTAGCTGGCAGCGTGCTCTTGATCGGACTGCCACACCACCCCTGGCCTGTTTGCTGGGCTTGGGCAGTTGCCGCCATCGCCCACTCCCAGAAACTTTCTCATAGTGACTCTCGTGCTTTCCAGAGAAAACCAGACTCAACCTGAGTCCACACACCTGAGCCTGTTTTTCTTTCCTTTCACAGCCCCAAGTGGGATGATTTTCTTGAGAAATCAGCCTCCTGTCAAAGTGGGAGTAAACTTTCTGGCCGGGGGGCTCAGAAGCAGGCTGCATGCTGGATCCTCAGGACCACCGACCTCTGGACGGCAGTGGTAGAGGCAGCTGCCCACGTGGCCCCCAGGTGGGAGGGGCCAAGTTCAGGAGGCCTCACATTCTACTCTGCACCAGGCTGATGAAACTTCAGCTTTTTGTTCTTGTTGGCAGGATTAGACTAGACACTTGAGAGAAGACAGAGGAAATCCTTATCAAACAAAATCTGCCTTTCAGCCACAGACACACTACACACACACACAGATGTGCATGTTTACTTACACGTGTGCACATGTGTGCACTGTGTGTATATGTGTAAGTGTGGCATTCCAGTTCAGTGTTGGGTCTTGAGTCCACTTGCCCTGCCAGCACCTGTGCACGAGCTGCCTGGCGACATCCTGGAGCCCTCTTAGCCAAAAACAGGGCTGCGAGGGAGGCTGCTCCTCCACCTTCCCCACCCTGGCCCCATTTCCCTCACTTCTTTCAGGAGCTCAGCTCCTGTTGTGTTGTCTGCCTTGTCCCTGTTCCCCTCCCAAAGCAATATTGGGCATATTCGTGTGTGTGTGGAGAGTGCAGCCTGGCACCAACCGTTAAAGACAGCTTTGACAAGTCCCTAGTTCCTAAAACATTCTGGGGCACCAGGAGTGTGGCTTAGTGGTGCAGTGAATGCCTGATGAATGCAAGGACCTGAGTTCAAGCCCTGGCACCACATATATATATATACACATACACCAATTACTCTGGACAAACCAAACCAAGGGTATATGTCCTTAGGTTTTTCTTCTGGGGAGGGTGTGCTTGTTTATCGTTCTCCTTTTGAAGTTCATCACACAAAAACACTTGCTAACCAGGAACTTGGCCACACTGTGTGGCCAATGGCCAGCATGTCCCAAGGTGACCTGCTTGGAAGAGTGCGGAGGCTTGATGCCTCAGATTAAATGTCCCTGTGCTGCTGCCATAGGGGCGTGGCCTTCTCTGATGAGCCGGTGACCCTCAGTCCCTGGGCACAGGGCACATGCTTATCTGCTTGGAGTCAGCAGCCAGGGAGCTCCATGGAAGAGCTTTGAAGGACATGGAGACCCGAAGTAAAAGTCCCTTGCCAGAGCTGGGGCTGTGACTCCATGGGGTGTGCTTTGTCATGTGCAGGAGACCCCAATTTCCACAGAAAGTCACTGCCAAAGAGCAGGTGTCTTGGGGACCTTTGATGTGTGCCTGTCTCCTGTGAGCAAGGGAAGAGAAGCCTGGGAGGAGAGAGGTAATGTGGGCCTGCTGCCCACCAGGTCTGCCTCTCTGTACTCAGAGTTGTGGATGCAGTGGTGACCCCAGGGTGTGTGTGGCACCCATGCCTGGCTCCTGACCTCCTGCTGCAAATCACCTGCACTTCCTAGGGTTCACAGTCTGTGTTTGGGATGGGTCTCAGCTACAGATTTGAGGGGTAGCTCTCCACACCCCAGTATTTTCCAGGTATGTTAGGATTTGAGGACACCTGAGAGTTATTCCACACCCAAGTATGTGCAGGACCTGTGACAGTGCCAGGTGTGATCTCCTGTGAATTCCTTCTCTGAGCCTTTTTATTTGTCCTTAATTCTCTTCTGTATCTGAAAACTCACTAAAATGAAAAAGAATATGGGGAATCTATTTCCAGGCTAGAGGTGAAAGTTCAGTAGTGGTAGAACAGAAACAAGGGATGTATAAGAAAACACTGATCGAAAACAGAAGACTCGTGTGTTGGTGCCCCTGGGCCCTCTTTGAGGGGAGCAGAGGCCCAGCCCCAGCTGGCCACTGTCCTGGTGGAGGCAGGAGGGTTAAGGCTGCTGGGAGCTGCTCAGAGCCTGGCCCAGCTCCTGTCCAGGGCATGGTGGGTACCTTTGCAAACACAAAGCCTTCATGTTTCCTTCGAACAGGGGTGAGAAATGTGAGTTAATTACACAGTTGCCAGGCACGGCAGTCTTGTCCGATGTGTCGAGGAGGTAGCAGCCAGTCTTGGCAGGCTCTCCCTTGGCCCATCTGCTTTGCTGGTGCTTTGCCCTTGTCCTCAGCCCCCAGTGGCCATGTCTGGTTTGCCCATTGGTTATCGGTGGCATCATGTCCTCTCACCAGCTGTGCTGAGTAACCCGCAAGTGGGCGGGACTCAGGTCCCCCCTGCCACCCTGGAGAGGGTTTTCTGAGCTGTGCTTACCCAGCTCCGGTTTATCTCCAGGGCGCGTGACCACAGCCCCACACGCTCAGGTCAGCAGCACAGGCGCAGTGTGTTTTTCTTTTTCTTTATTTTCTGTGAAGTCGGGCCCTGTGCCTCCATGGTAGGTGCGGTACCACTTGAGCTAAATCCCCAGCCCTCACACTGTGTTTTCTGCGGCGCCTCTACTCTGTGTGTGCAGCAGGTCCTTTTTCCTAAAATCATGTGCTGCTTGGTGCACATACCAGGCTGTTCTGTGGGCCTTGCAGAGGCGCCTTCGGTGTCTCCTGTGCGGATGATGAAGCCTGTGAGTTTTCTCCTGTCGCTGGCACAGTGCAACCGTGTGTTGGGCAGACAGCTGAAGCACCGCTGCTGTCACTGGGTCCGATGAAGTCGGCCTGGGCTGCTTACAGGCTGTGGCCCAAGCTGCCCTAATGATGCATGCACTTCTTGCTTTGGAAAAGCTGTATCATAGTCATGCTCATTCAGTTTAGCCTTTGAAACTTCCACATTTTATTTTCCTTCCCTTGATCTTTCTACTTGCCCTGAATTAGGAGCCACAGGCTTGAATTCCCTTATACCCTCAGCATTGTATGTGGCCTCAGAAAACAGATATTTATGTGTGCACCGGGGTATATGTGTATCTGTGCGTGTATTTATGTGCACACGTGGTCACTCATGTGGCCAGCCCTCAGGACTGTCATCAGCCGCCTGGCCGGGTGGCACAGGCTGCTCCCTGTACTGTGAGCCGCAGTGGCTGCGTGGCTGAAAGGCCCTCGCTCGGCAGGAAGTGTGCCCGGCCTGGCTGTGCAGCAGGACCAGCCTTCAGGATGGAGTGGAGCCCTGGAACCAAACCAGTGGGTGCTCAGTCCCTGCCTTTCAGTCTTCCACATCCCAGACCGTGGTCTCCATGGAGTCCAGTGGCTCAGTGGAGGGTCACCGGCACCGACCTTTTCATCTCCCCCTCCTTGTGCATCGCAGGTGTTTCTCACCGGCGGGGAGGCGAGCCGAAGTGGCAAGTGTGTGTGTGTGTGTGTGTGTGTGTGTGTGTGTGTGTGTGTGTGAGAAAGCCCTGAGCTGTGGTGCTGTGGCAGCATTGCCAGGACACAAGGGCGTGCTCGCACCCTCTGGGGACACCCTGGCACCTCTCCTGGGGGTGTTGGGAGGAGGTGGCCTAGTTGGCTGTTCCTGGTCGTAGTGGGTCCTCCTACACAGCAGAACTGGAGGTAAATAGTGGGTTGCCTTGACAACTGTGCTGAGCCAAGGCTCCAAGCGCTTGTGGCTAAAGAAGTTCTCATTGTCTCAAGTTTCTAGGATGGGTTTCTATTTTGATTTTTTTTTTTTTTTGTACTTAGCTAGTATGACTAAGAAACCAAAATGCCTGACCTGGTTCCTATAATTTCTTAATAAACATTTATATTCCCTTTATGGGAGGAATATCTGAGTGATTCATTGACTTTTTCTTCAGATGATGGAGAGGCAAGGTGGGGGCACCATGGAGGGCCCCCACTGACGACAGCTGGCACCGCCAGGCCCTGGCTGGGGTCCAGGGACTGGGAGTGCTTACATAAACACCACACCACCATTTTATTGGCTTTGAAGCTGATTATATTCCATGGAAAATTTCAGGGAGCTGCTTCTTCTGTCTGCTCTTGGCGTGTTCATGTACCCATAGTGGAGCTTCCACATGGCAGCATGTCTGAGCCCAGGGGTAACCTCTGCCCCGGGCCCCGCCTTCTCCCTGGAAGTCACATGTGCACTCACTTACCCCGTAGTGCAGGTGACGTGATGCTTCTGTTTGCTGTCACAGCCTTCACTGCTCATGTAGCAGCCTGGGCAGCGCCTCTAGCCTGTGCCCACCTTTGTGCCCACCTGTAGTGTTCTCAGAAGTGTCCTGGTGGGCATGCCTGGGAGGCTGGGACTTGGCAGCAGTTTCTCACCCCTCCCACTGCTGGCTTCCCTTCCCTGCCCAGCCATCATCCATAAAATACCTTGTGTCCAGGCACCACCCAGCCGGAGCTGGGTGCGTACACAGGGTGGCAGCTCCATTTGTCATCAGCCCAAGAGCTACCCGGGCCACCGTGCCCACTGTGTTCTGTGAGCCGCTCCCAAGAGCCACCTGGCCCACCTCTAGGTCCTGGCCGTCACTGGCCGTGCATGGCTGCCTGGTCCGTTCCCACAGTATGCCCGCCGTGATGAGCTGGGCTACTGCCCAGGGCTGCCCCGCAAGAGAGCATCTCCACACATGGGTGCTCGTGCCATTGCTGCAAGGCGAGGCGCAGCAGCCTCGCACTGAAAAGGTGTTCAGATCCGCTGCGCTGTCTCGTTTCCAGGCTCCACGCTTCTTGCTTCATCAGGTTTCCCCACTGAGTGGACCCCAGGGTGGTGTGAGTCCCTGGGTGGAGGGCTGTGTTGACCCCACCCTGACATTCCTCCCACCTGGGCACTGGCAGCTTTCAGGTTTGGGAGGGAGATACTGCCCTCAGGCCATGGCATCTTCAGGATATATGCAGTTTAGGTTCTTATCGGAAGAATTTAGTATTGGTGAGAAAAGAAAACCCTCACAGGTACTGATGGATATTGAAGAATATGATCTGAGTCCAGAGAACGCACGGTATCTGTGTTTGGATGTGGAGCCCACAGCACTGTGTGTCCTCCCAGCAGCTATGTGGACTGATGCTGTGTCTCAGGGACGCTCCCTGCAGCCCTCGGTTTCCTTTGTCAGGGCCCTTTCTGTCAGGGTGTCCGCTCTCCGGGTGGAGGCAGCATGGGTCCTGTGAGTGCGTTGTCTTCGGTCAGCACACTCTGGGCCTCACCTGGGTCTTTCCAGTCTCGGGGACCTGGAGAGCAGGTAGCCTGGGGAGGGGTCTGTGCACAGAGCATCTGTGCGTGTCGCCTGCCCAGCTGCTCACGGCCACCTAGTGGACATTTTTGCAGCTTTGTATTTTGAAAAGAGATGGGCAGACAATCCTAAGGGCCATTTCAAGAACCCCCAGGGTTCTTGTGGTCTGAACTTGGCCAAAATGCTTCCTGACAAGTGGCTGTGCCAGCCCTGCTTAGTGACTCCGCAAAGAGTCCAGCTGTGCTCTGGGGAAGATTTCCCAGAGTGTACCTTCGGGGACAAGGTGGCCAGTGCCCTCCAGGTGCCCCCATCTTGTCCCCAGGCCCCGGTTCTGTGGCAGACTTTGTTACAAATAGCCCACGGTCAGCCGGAGACCAAGGTAGACCCATTCCGCAGGAAGCTCACCTCCCAGAACTTCGCTGGCCCTCAGCCCCTTACATGGGGTCCCCTGGCCCCTGTGCAGAGGTGCGTTTGTTGTCTTCCTGGCTTTCCTGGACCCCTCTGGCCTAGCAGACCCTCACTTCTTGTTTATATGAATAGTTACTTTCAGGAGCGTCGGGCCATCTGCAGACTGACATTTTTTTCTCTTAGGGTTATGTTTGCAAATATGAGAGTTGTTTCCTAAAAGGAAACATGGAAGCATTCTTGAGGCTGGTGTTTCAGCTGCGAGCTCTGGTTTCTTACCCTTTTCCTGCTTTCTTGTGTCTTCCTGTAAGTGTGTTTGGCATCAAAATGCTTCCTGTGTGGTCTGAGGTGAATATTTTGAATGACTGTAAGTAAGAGCCTGGCCTTCCTGTCTCTCTTCTCATATCTGCTTGCTTTCGAGGGTACCTATGAATATGCTGCCCTCAGAGCCCACTTGCTGGGCTGGGCTGGGCACGTGGTTTCCTTGTGCTGGTTGCTGGCCCTGCCTCTTTGCTGGAGCGCCAGAGGAGGATCATGTGTGTGTATGTTTTTGTCCCCCACTCATGTGGTCTTGGGTAGATGTCTTCCCTCTTCGGCCCTAAGCAGGGGGGAAAGTGGAGGGCTCCCCTGCACCCACACAAGGGCCTACTGTGTCGCTGTCTCCGAAGCGCCACCCTGGGAGAAGCATGGCAAGGCCTTGGTGGCCACAGTTGGATGTCGTGTGCATCGCAGACGTGGATGCCTTTGGTCCACAGAAATGACCCAGACCCGCTGCAGGATTAGAAGCACAAGCTGGGCTGCTAATGCAGAGCTGCGCAGGTGAGGGACTCAAGTCTCCCCGAAGGCCCTGCCCCTGCCACATCCTTGCACTCGAGCTCTTTGGCACCAGCCTGCCCTCCAGCCAGGGGTCAGAGAGCCATCTCCACGTGGCTCCCCCAGGGAGGGCAGCTGGCCTGCCATGAGGGCCAGCAGCACCTGACGCGCAGAAGTGGAGTGGAGTTTCCTATCTTAGAACGGGATCTGGAAAGGTTTGCTGCTTCACTGTCAGAGCTGGTTGGTCAGCTCACCCGTCCCCACAGCCCCCAGGCCTGAATTGAGGATGTTGTGATTGACAGCGCGCACCCCGCTTCTGTGACTCCCTGTGGAAGGTCCCCTGGGAAAGGCTTGAGATGAGTTGCCCCAGGACCCCTTGTGCTCCCTCTTCCACATGTGAATGTGTGTCACCGGTGCTGATGAGTGCCTGGTTGGGCATCAGGCCATAGAATACCCATGCGTGTGGCCTGGCTGGCAGAGTGGCAAGGCCCTGAGGGGTGCTTCCCCGACCCCTTGCCACCACCACCCCACTTCCCAGTGACTGTACTCCGGACCTGACTGCTCAGTGTCATGGCCTGCAGCTGTGCCTCTTCCTCCGTCACAGGCCTAGCTGAAGGCAGGAGCTTCACTTGTTTCTCAGGAGCTCCAGCCAGGACTGTGGACAGGAGGAGCTCTGGGCCGTTGTCCACAATGGATAGCAGATGTGGAAAAAAAGCCCTGGTTCTGGAGTATGCACCCCCCGCCCCAAAGCAATGGAACCTTTCTTTTAATGCAGAGCAGAAAAGAGCTGGGGAGCACGACTGGGCCAGAGGTGAGCAAGGCAGGAGGGTTCTGACTGGCTGAGTGCTGCTGGGACACTGCACATGCTCCCTGAGGACAGCCATGGCACAGTGCCCCAGCCCTAGGTGGGCACAGGCTTCTCCCAAGAGGCTGGAATGGAGATGGAGGGACCCAGAAAATCAAGAGAAGGCCAAGGCCCCATCGCTGGTGGTTGGCAGAGATGTTCCAAGGGGTGCAGGCTGACATTCGCGCTGGACCAGGCTTGTAGCTTGCCAAGCCTGGGCATTGGCTTTCCAGGCAGTGGAGTCGCAGCCTTTTCTTGCTCTCTGCCTTGAGCAGGAATGCTTGAGTCTGAGCTTTGTGGGCTGGGCAGGAGGAGGCAGGCTGTTGGGGGGAGGGGGCTCAGCTCCTTCTTCATGGGTCCGCGGTGTAGGGCTGAGGCTGGCAGTGGAGTGGGGCTGGACTGGGCTTTGTGGAGCTGTATTTTTGCAGCATCAGTGGCCAGTGGCAGGACGGAGCACTTCAGGACCCTTCAGTGTGGCCTTCTCTCCTGCATACTCTGGGGCCTGGGAGGCCTGAACTGCTGCCCCGCTACCCTCCCAGCCTCCTCCTCAGGTGTGAGCTGAGAGCGCTGGGCCTGATGTCATTCTGTGCCCAGGTGGGCAGCAAGGGGCCCATGGGATGTGTCCCTGGAGCAGCTCTGGAAAGGGCATCCCTGAGTAGGTGAGTGAAGGCGAGAAAGCAAAGAAGGGAGCTGTTCCTGTGACTTCGCTGCCCCCTCACCCACCCCCCTTCTGGCCCTGGTGTCCCCAGATGTCCCACACCCCATCCGACTGGAACACCCAGGCCTCGAGGCTGTCTGCTAGGCTGTGCCCACTGCTTGTTCCCCATCACCCTCCATTAACTATCAGTGCTGGGCCTCGTGCTGGCTTCTGATGTGTGTGCATCTGCCACCATGTACCCCTCCCTGCCACAGGGACAGAAGTAGTAGCCTGGGTGGGATGGCAGGGCTCTGTCCTGCCCCAGAGTAAAAGTGTGTGCACCCAGAGGGGATACACCCCTACATCTGCCTGCCAGCTTCAGCTGGGGACCCAGGGCTGTCCTCACAGAGCCCCAACTCAATGGTCTTTGCATTGCTTCTGGGAAAGGAGCTCATCTGAGACTTGCGGAGCAGCCCCTGCCACTTTATGAAACTTTTGGCATTTTGCCCCATTCTCCTAGTCTGACTGTTGTCTGCTTTCTCTGAATTTAGAAGTTGAGCTTTCCTCCTCATCTCACTGTGGCCTCAGGCTGACCAGCCTGACTTCCTAAGGGGAGAAGCTGATGACAGGCACGAGTGCAGGACCCGGCTGCGCAGGCCCGGGCCGCTCACTGTGGCGTGGAAGCAGCCATTGCATCCTCTCTCACCTTTGCCTTCTCCATGGTTCATGCCCAGGTGGCCTCTCGCAGGGCCCCAGCCCTGCTGCGGTGTGGGCGCCCCTCTGCGCAGGCTCAGCCTGTGGGGCAGCGGTTCACTTCTGTGTTTCTCTGCTCTTTCAAAGACTTCACCTTCAACTGGAAGAAGAGATGAAAACACCACCTGTCTTCGAAAACTTTCAGTTTCTAAACGGGGACCTCCCAGCACTCTGTGGTGTGGCCAGGGCTTCTGCTGGGCCCCCGTGGCTTCACCACTACACTGAACCCTCCATACCAACTGCGAGATAAAGGCCAGAGTGCGCCATGGCGCACGGTGCAGCCTGGGGTGGGGCCTGAGTGGAAATCTGGCAGGTCCTGCCTGTGACCCTGGCCAGGCCGCCTGGTCCCCTCCCCTACGATGGGTCAGAGAGTGGAGGACACATGAATGCACACAGCAGGGGGGTTTGGGACTTGAGAACTAGGTCAGGTACAGAGTTTGGTGTTGTCTTGAGATTGGCAGGTGTCCCCACAGCTCTGTGACGCCAGAGGAAGCTGCATCCACCCTGGTCTTGGGAACCCCCTGGAGAGACCAGGGTCACCAGCTTCTTCCTTGGGACACTGGACCAGTGTGCCTTGGGAGGTGCTGTCCATAGTGCTAGGGACAGAGAGTCTCCCTGCAGCTTGGGACAAGGCCTGTCCCCCAGAGCAGCTGAAGCAGTGGGCTTGCCATGGACAAAGCATGGAGGGAGCCGAGGCCTCGGTGGCCACAGAGGGGCAAAGTCTATGAGTCCTTCAGAGGCACACGGGAACGCGGCACCTCCTCCCACCCCGTACCCTGCCTGGCTCTGCACCAGTGTGACGGCAGAGGGCCAGGCGTGTCCACTAGCTCTGGAGCCTTCTGGATGGAAAAACACTGTACTGTGCAGGGCACAGCACATGCCCGAGCCCATATGTGTGCAAATACACCCAGGCACACACAGGCACCCGGGCTTCCTGGCAGTGAGAACTTCGCTGCCGACTGTCTCGCTGCTGCAGAGATGCTTGAAGACGTGGAGCAGCACCTGCAGTTCCCATCTCAGAGAGACTGTGCCCGGCCCTGCCCTTGACAGCTTATAGTCAGCAGCACCGGAGCCCTTTGTGCCGGTGGCCCTGCAGCCGCCATGCTGTGCAGCTGCTGTGAGGAGCTGTGTTTTTATGACTTAAGTTCACACTGTGCCCCTGCCCCGGCGCTGTGGGCTGCTCAAGAGCCTGAGTTCACTGCTGTCCATTTCACTGGAGCATGTCGTGGCTCAGAGCCTTAGTCCTGTTCGGCTGCTATAGCAGAACCCTGTAGACTTGTCGCAGAAGCCATGAATTCAATTTAAAGGCCAAGGTGCTAGCAGATGCCATTTGCTGAAGCTTCCATGGCTCCCAGATGCTACCTTCACATGGCAGCTGGTACTGGGCGGCTCACAGGGTCTGACTTGGAAAGGCACAGGCCCCAGTCCTGACCTGACATCCTCTTGAAGATCCTTTTTCTGATGAACCACTCTTGGGATGAGGGTTTCAACATGAATTTTTGGAAAACAAACATTGAGACCATAACATACAATATTCTGTCTGGAACTGCCCAGCAAAGTGGAGGACAGTGTCCTCTCAGGCCCACCCCCTACGCACAGTGCTTTTTTGTTCCATGAATTTAGAGGATTACTGCTATGACTTTCATTCCGTTTAGGAAAGTCCAGGACCCTGGGAAAGCTGCTGTTGATTAAGGGAAGAGAGACAGATGCTTAGTTCTTAGTATCCTGGCTGCAGGTTGTCATGATGTCAGGCAACACTGTTTTTTATGGAAGCGGAGTGACTGATAGCCCTGCACACACGTGGGGAGCCTGGGACTCACTGGGTTAGATGGGATCAGCTGTCCGGGGCTGAGGGGGTCCTGGCTCCTGAGTGCCCGGACAGCCCCCCTTCGCGGCCCTTCTTGGGCACTGGGGAGGAAATGGGCTGCTGGCTGAGGAGGAGAGGTCCCCCAGGTTTCCGAGAGGGAGCACCAGGTGTTGGGAGCCCTGGAGCCAGCGCTGAGGACTGCAAGTCTAAAGGGTGCTTCAAACCTGTGTCTTCCGCGCCTCACTAACTCCCCCTGGGTCGGAGCTTCAGTTCCCTCCCTGCCAGTGTGAACCTGGGTGTGAGATGATGAAGAGCAGATTGAGTTGAGACATCCCTGAGTTCCACACCAAGTTAAGTGGCAGGGTGGGACCAGCCATGTGTCCTTGTCTGAACCCCAAGTACTGAGAATTGCTGGAGCTGCTAGGTCCTCAAAGCAGCCTTTGCAGTTTGTATCGTGCAATGAGGTACACTTTTCTTCCACACAGCCCCAGAGGGAATTTTACTCTAAGCCACTGTAGGTCATAGGTGCAGCGTGCAACCCCTTTCTTCTTTTTGAGCCTTGCTGCATTGCTTAGGCTGTTCTCGAACTAGCTATCTTCCTCTCTTAGGCTCCAGAATAGCTGAGATTATAGTTGTGTGCCACTTGGTAGCTGTCATCCTCTGTTCTTTTTTTGAGACAGGTCTCACTCTGTAGTTCAGGCTGGCCTTGATCTCACTGTGTAGCCCAGGCTGGCCTTGAACTCACACTGATCCTCCTGCCTCTGCCCCGAGTGCTGGATTATAGGCTGAACCTCCAGGAAGACGCAAAGCACCCTCCTCAATTATGGCAGGATGTCCAGCACCTTGAATGCAAGGATTCTGGACATGTAGTCCTGAGTAGGCAGGGGACACAGGGCCTCTAGAAGTCCACTCACCACATGCTTGGCCCACTGTTCAGAACCAGGCCTGGGCTGCATGAGAATGTGTCTTTCAGTGGACTGGTCGATAGCTGTGAGCAGATCTCAAAGGGGAGAAAGAATGCGTGTTGCTAGGCAAGGATGCTCTGCTTGGGTTTTGTCTGTCAGACGCTTAGAAATCAGTGTAGGGGGTGGGTCCCCTAGGGCTAGGGTAAAGGTAATGAGGCTGGGGTTTGGACCTTGCCCTTGTTTGACAGGAATCCACTTGGAATCTCTGGTGGCCTCTGGACTGGCTTCTTGACAGCAGATCTGAGACGTCACAGGGTCTGGCTCACCGGTGCAGTGTTTGCACCTCAAGGATCCCCTGGGCAGTTTGGATCTAAGAATGCCCATCAGAGGAGCCTTGGGTGGCTCGGGCAGGGGGAGAAGAAGCATGGTCCAGTGAATTACGAGGTGCCCCATGGCAAGGGCAAAACTGAGGCCTGAACCCACTGTCCAGGGGACCTTGTCAGGGTAAGCAATTTGAATAGGTGAGGAGCTACTTCCCTTGGCCTTTCTGTGAGAATATTGACAGTAACAGTATGACGCTAGTGGGCAAGCTGGGGAAACATTCAAGGAGAAAATCCCACTGTGTCTCCAGGAATTGCTTGCTTTTTAAGATGACCCAGGTCCAACATCTCTAGATGTAGTGGGGCACATGCCAAGTAGAGACAGGAGGAGAGCAAGTCAACAGTCAGAAACACTCACCGTGTATCATCACACTGGAGAACTGCTCTTCGTGCCTTGGAACGGTGAGCTGTGCATTCCTACTTTTGACACTTGGAAACCTGTATTCCATGCGCTGTGGGGCTGGAGACACGAGTATCACAAGTTGGAGTCTGACTTGGGTAATTTCGTGACGTAAATACTGTCTCAAAAGGAGAAAAAGGCTGGGATGTAGCTCAGTGTGGAGGCCCTGAGTTCAGTTTTCAGTGCCTAAAAAAAAAGTTAAAAATGTTAATTAAAAATTACTGGGGGAACAGGAAAACATGAAGTAAAAACTTGGAGAAGTTGGTCACTAATCCCGCCCCACCAAGTCACCACCATTAGTGTTGTTTTAGCATCATTATTGTTGTTATCATTATATGATCATCATCACTGCGGCAGTGCTGGGAATCGGGCTGTGGCCTAGCGCCCTGGACCCCTCAGCTGCCTGGTGCGACCTCCCTGTTCATCTGTCAGCCTTTTGTGAAAGCTGTGGGCTCTTGCAGCTATTGGTGTCACCAGTGACCTGCTCTTCTAGAACGTGTGTCCTCATCCAGGGCCAACTCCTAGAAGCCAGCAGAGGAAGGTGCCTTTTAGGAGCATCGTGAATGGCATGTTTCACTGCTTGTCAAGAGAGTAGTGTGCATGCGATGATGCCATTAGAGATCGAGAGGGTTTTGCAGGTTAAACTTTCTGATAAAGGGGCCCAGGTCTGCCCTGTCCTCAGGACTTCCCCTCCTCCTGCCCCTTGGACTTCTGGACCGTGGAGGTCTGGAGGTTTTGTGGTCTGGCCCCAAACACTGGGGTCCTGAGACCTCAGAGACCGGGGAAAGGAGAGTATCTCACAGCAGAGGCCTGGCTTGGGGACAGGGCCACACCCACATGTTCTATCCCTCGTCTGAGCCCCCGTTCCTCAGGTTGGCCCTCTACACGTCCAGAGGGACTGGTAAGGGGAGGTGCCCTAGTCCAGGCTTTCAGCATTGTGGTCCTATTTCAGGTGCATGAGTGTGGTGTTGCCACGGAGAAGGGACAAGCTGCGCCAGCCCTGCCTGGCGTAGCGGTGAGCTGGGCCTGGGTCTTGTGATACCTGCTGCACGGGCCTGGGTCAGCTCGCAGCCGCAGCGACTGTGGAGCAAGTGCCCATGCACAGCGCCACTTGTGTGCTTCTGCTTGGCAGCCCTGGGCTGGTACTCTGTAAGCAGAAGCTCCCACCCTTGGGACCCTCATGTGCCTTGGAGGAGAAGAAACCTCCCTTCTGAGCTTGTTTCTCCTTTTTAACTGAAACCGGGCTACTTCCAGGAACACAGCACACCCCACAGCCCTGCCTCACACACAGGAAGGGCCTCCTGGCGCCTCCTCCTCTCTGGGGCACCAGAGCACGGTCCCCAGGCCTGGGCCAAATACGCAGCCTGTGCACTTCCAGCTTTTGTGTACGCTTCCCAGCTCTGAATTTTGGCTGTTGGGCTGATTTATTTCTTTTGACATTTGCAAACTGCTAGGCAGTGGGGAAACTTAGTAACATCCTGTGCATCCCAAGCCGAGCTAAGTTCCTTTAGGAGCAAAAGGAGGAAGGACATCATTTCTAGCCCCCCCCCCCCCCCGGTTGTGGGCGTCACCATGTAGAAACCCAAAGCCTTGGGTACTGAGACTTCACTATGGCCACTTGAGTTTCTGTGGGGACAGCAGTTCCCTGACCGCAGTGTGGCAAGGCTAGACCTTCCTCCTCACCCTGCTGTCGGCAGCCACCATGCAGCTGGCCTGGATGTGGATTCTGTGGGCCCAGCCCCTCTTCTGAGCTCAGGTCTGGGTGGGTCATCCGGAGGAGGAGGGGCTGGTGAGGGTGTGGCAGGGCTGTGGAGCCAAAGAGCAGAGCTCAAGAGCAGCCTCTCCATTTGCTGGCTGTGACCTGGCACCCCTGTTGGACCCTCTTGGTCTGTTTGGGGAGTTTTACCGAGTGCCTAGCAGAGCAAGAACTGGGGCTTGTACTTGGTTACAGGGTGCACCTACCAGAGGCTTTTACTTCTCCGAAAGAAAGTCACAGCCAAGTCAATGCATAGGGTTCCTGTTCCGATCTCTGAAATAGGACCTCTGGGTGCTTTTCTGTACTGTGTAGCAACAGGGACTGAGAGGGCTTCCTGGTGAAGTGGGGTGCCCTGGGGGGTTCGTAGGCTTAGCCTTGTTCCCGCCATCTGGCCCTGCCCACCTGGGGCTGGCGGGGTGTCAGGCCTGGTCCGGGCAGGGCTTGGGCTGCTTCCAGATCTGTTTTCATTTTCAATTCCCTTTATTGCTAAACCACCTCGGGCCGTGGAGAACAAACTGTTGTCCTCATCTGACCTCAGATTCCTGGCCTCAATTGTTTGTCCGTTTGCTAATTTTAGCTTCTGATCATTTCCACCCATATCCTCCCCCCCAAAGGGAGACACAGACCAAGAATAGCTGCCTGGAAGGGGGCTGTGGTAGTTGTGGCCAGAGTTCCCACAGTGATCTGGCAGGGTGTGTAGGGCAGGCAGCTCCCTGCAGACAGGCCTGGGGTGGCGTGAGGGGCTGTGCCTTACCCAGGACACTCTCGAACGGTGCCGTGCACTCTTCAGGCCTTCATGTTCCTTGGAGGAGAGGAGGACTACCTTTTGAATTTTTTCTCCTTTTAAATAGAAGCCAAACAGCTTCTAAGAAAATCTTATACCCCCGCAGCCCTGCCCTTCGCACAGACCTCTGGGAGTCACTGGCTCCACCGAGCAACCCAGAAACCGAGTTGTAGTCTGGGGTGAGATGTAGCACTGGGCTGCCACCAACCCCAGGAGGCTTGTTAGTCTGGAGGACCCAGGCATATTGAGTTCCTGTCCAGAGTGGCCTGAAGACCAGGCCAGTGCTGCTCCCTCTCCTCGATCCGGGAGCAGCAGGACAGAGACGGTGTGTCTAGGACACCAGGCCCAGTGCCGCAGGGTGGGTGTGCCCTAGGAGGGCAGGCAGAGGAGCAGCTGACCCAGCCCCGGACCACAGGGAGTGGAGTGCCTGTGCCCGAGAAGAGAGTGAAATCCAGTGGCCCTGGGCTGGGCCTGCAAGCCTTCAGGTGCAGTCTAGTCCTGCATAATATTGTTTAAAAAGTTTTCTATGATCCTAGAGAACTTCACACTGAGCTCTATACCTAAGCTGTTTTACATGATTTTATTTAGTCTTTGAGACAAGATCTTTCCAAATTGCCTCAGCTGGGCTCAAATTGGCAACCCTCCTGCCTCAGCCCTCCCCAGATGTTGGGATTATAAGACTGTGCCACTAGGCCTGGCATAGTTTTAAACTTCTATTATACAGAACATCCAACAGACCTTGTAGTTGAGAGGAGCATTTAGTAAGTGCCCTGTCCCCAGCAGGCCCCCACCCTTCCTGCTATTACTACTCTGTCCCCCTCGGACATTGTTTCAATGTGGACCCTCACTGGAAGATTGTAGCTAGTCATGGAGCTCAAAGGTAAAGTGTGCTTTGCCCACATGAGCCGTGGGGATCCGTTTGCATGACCCTCCCCCAGAGAGACACGATGGAGACACACTTCTGTGTCCCTCAGCCTTAAGTTAGAACTGCGTACTTGTGGGTGAAAGGTGACCAGGAAGAAACTTGTAGTGCTGAGCTGTCTGGATGTGCGTCTCTGAAATCAAAAGCAGCAGCCACCAGGGCCAGGGAGTTAGCTCAGTGATTCCGGTGCCTGTCTTGCAAGCACAAGGACCCAGGTTCAATCCCCGGTAACCACATAATAATACTGGGTGTAAAGACCCCAGCAGCAACCAGTACCACACACCACAGTGCCGGGCGTGGTGGCTCACGCCTGTAATCCCAGCACTTGGGAGGCAGAGGCAGGAGGATTGCTGTGATGTGAGTTTGAGGCTGAGCTCAGGGCCAGCCTGAACCACAAAGCAAGACCCTGTCTCAAAAAACCTAAAAAATAAAATAAAATAAAATAAAAAACTTTTAAAAAGCAGCAGCCACCAAAAGCAAAGCCCTATGACACAGGTAGGTGAGGAAGGACTACCCCGTAGTTTTTCCCAGAAAGGGCACAAGCATTCCTTCATACCTCCGAGGGGAGAACAAGACCACTCCCTCCCATGCTTCAGGAGAGGGCTAACAAGAGTCACAGCCTTCCCACTTCTTGTAAATTACTTGTAGAATTTCAGGAGAGTGGCACGTGTGGTTACAGTGTAACTCAAGGATGCAGTTGTTGTGCACAATTTCATTATGACACGGTGTCCCGTGCAGTGGCCCCACATCTTCATCCCCTCTTCGGAGGCAGTACGCCAGCTTCTGAGGCTGCTGTGTGGTTACTTACCTTCCTGTTGTCAGCGTGCTCCTCTAGCCTTCAGCCACAGGTATTATCTCTTGACTTCCCAAGATGGCAGATAAAGATGGGCTGCCCATCACTGGACCCATAGGCACCCTTCCCACCCCTCTTATGATGATGGAACCCTTAGAATGAGGCCAGAGTTATGAATTTCCAATATGGTAACTAAATGATATTGTAGAGACCCAGGCATGACACAAATTAATTCCGGTGGGCTTTTTTCTTTTTTGCTTGTTTTTCTTGGTGCTGTTGCTACTAACTTGTCTCCACACCCTCCTGACTGTGTGTGTGGCCTGCACAGATGGCAGCATGGTCCCATGAGGATTGGCTGTAGCTCTGGGACCCTTGTACAACACCCAGGCCCCATCTCCTCTTGCATCTTGTTGAGCCTCTCTTCTAAAGCTTCCCAGAAAGAAGAGATGTGAGGGAGCTGGTGTTTTGAGGCTTGTGTTTAGAGCAGTGGCACTTTTAGTCTCACACTTGGCTCGTGTTTGGCCAGCTGTCAGATTGCAGGCTGGAGTGCATTGTCTCCACCCCTGATGCTGGTGTTGGAAGTGCTGGAGCCCTTCTGAGTCCTGACTGCCTGCACCTGCCATGCGCTGTTTCCTTCAGGAACTTCCTGGCTAAAGCACCTTTATCCTGGCAATCCAAGGTGGAGATGTACCTGGAGGGGCTGGGCATGCTGCTTTCTCTTCTGTCCTCTTTTTTTTTTTTTTTTTTTTAGGTTTTTTGAGACAGGGTCTCGCTTTTTGTGGTTCAGGCTGGCCCTGAGCTCAGCCTCAAACTCACATCACAATCCTCCTGCCTCTGCCTCCCGAGTGCTGGGATTACAGGCGTGAGCCACCACGCCCAGCACTGTGGTATGTGGTACTGGTTGCTGCTGGGTGTGAGTCTCCACACCCAGTATTGTTATGTGGTTACCGGGGAATCGAACCGGGCCCTTGCGCTTGCGAGACAGGCGTCGGAACCACTGAGCTAACTCCCCGGCCCTCTTCTGTCCTCTTTTTGTTTCTTGATTTCATTCTGTTTTGCTACTTTTTTCCTGAAATGTTCTCAGTTCTCTTCCAGTCTTGTTGGAGTTTTCATTTTTTCCCTGTTGGTTTCCACAGGGACAGGAGACAGCTCCAGCCCTCTTGAGGGGTGGAGACCATGTATGTACATTACCTTTCTATCTCATACCCTCAGGTCTCCCTATTCTGGTCTTATTGCACCCCCGCCCCCACCAGAGGTGCCTGAGCTCATGAAGGGGACACATACGGGGTTCATTTTGGACTCTCTCCTGTTTTCCAGATTCCAGATTGTCATTATTTTCGCCCTTCTCTTTGGTTCTGTCTGTTGGTCTTTTTCATGTTAATGGGACTTGTGACTAATCTTCCACCTTTATCCAGAGTTCCTGTTTAGGCTTTAGGCCCAGCATGGGAGGTGCAGGGAGGGATGAGAGGGGAAGAAAAGAATCGGACAGCGGGTAAGTATACCCCTTGTCAGCAGCTGTTGTCCTGCTTTTTCAGGAATTGATCAGAGTTACACCAAGGAGACTTCATGGAAAGAAGCTCAGAAGAGACAGTCATGCAGTGAAAGGAGAGAGCCTGATTTAAGGTTCTAGGCTCCCCATCTTCAGTTACAGGCCCTGATGTGGGTAATCCAGGACATGTGTAGAAGCCCCAGGAGCCTACCAGAGACCCAAACTCATTTTCCTCCTTCAGTTGTTATGTAGGTCTGGCCATTGTTAACTCTGGGTGAAGGTGGCACCTATTCCTATAGCATCAGAAGATGATGCAGGACAGGAAGAAAGGGGTGAGGGAAGAGAATGTGGCCCTCTTTGCCAAGCAAAGACATTTATTTGCTTCTGAGAATTTGTTGGACTAAACTGGTTTACAGATGCAGCCCTAGCTGCAAGGGAGTCAGGAAGGAAGCTGTTCACTTGAGTAATGCTCTGCCCAACTGAGGTCATGTTCTTCAGCAGGACAGAGAGGATGCTGCTAAGACAGTAGATACCTGGGGCTGCTGTTTCTCTGGGTGGTTACTGCACTTGGCACAGTGGGGAGTCACTGCCCAGGGAAATATCCATCTGGGGAAAATGATCAGTCTAATGCTCCCAGAACATTTGGGGAACATCAGAAATTTTTCTCTAGCAATTAATTTTCTTTCTCGTTAATTGGGTCTGTACTGGCCATTGGCCCTATCTAAGCACTACTGTTTTATGACTGAGAAGTAAAGTCGCATGGCCCTTGCTGTGATCACAAAAAGTGAGCAAAATAGGTTGTCTGTAGTTCATTACCTCTAACTATATTTCTCATGTCTCCTTGCCCCCCTTGGCTTCTCAGATTTTCTTGTTTTCATTGCCTTGGGAGTATTGAGCAAGTATTTTGTGGGCTACTCCTCAGTTTGTAGTTGTCTGATGTTTTTCTCATGATTGGACTGAATTTGGGGCTTTTTGGAAAAACCATTTTGGAAAAACTCATTGCTTCATATCCATGGAGGAATAAGACCCACATGACTGATACTTGTTATGCTACTCAGATGTCCTAGCCTTAGCCAGGAACTCTCAGGCCAGCTCTTGTGTCCCTTTGACATGCCCCTGTCATTTTGGTTTTTCGTCTGTTTCCGCAATTTCTTGGTGTTGTGTGACCTTCAAGGCTCATCTTGTATTTTTCCTGGCCTAGCCCTGGAATCAGCAGTTTTCCAAAAAACCTTGTTTCCTGTCACTGGAGAGTGGTTTTATTGGCCACAGTCTTAGAGCTGCAGGGCGTGCTCCTTGCAGTGCAGTGTCACTGCTCTTATCCCCCCTCTACAGATAAAGCTGGGAGATGTGTTACACAGCATGTGTCCTCTCTGCACGCTGCACTAAGCACAGATTCACACTGAGACCTCAGATTGGGCCTCTGCCCATGGGCACACACTCATCTCCCCAGCTGACCTGCCCCCCCTGGCTCTTAGCACCCAAGGGCCACATGTGTTTGTCCAGCCTCGGCATCTGTGAGGCAGTTGCAGAATCACTTGCCTACTCTCATGTGAAGTGAACTTTCTCACTGGAGTGCAGCTGCTTTTGCTGGACTCTCAGGGTTTCTCATCGAAAGGCTATTTTCCCAGTTTCTTAGACCAGCTGCTCTCCTCACCCTTGCCCAAAGAGAGTATGTATAGTGAGAGTCTTGCCTCTGAGTTCCATCCTGGTATCCCTTATCTCTCTGGAAAAAGTTTTAAAATCTTTATACAGTAAAAGTGCCTTGTGATGTACAATTCCAAGAGTTGTTTTCTTTTGTTTTTCTTTTTTTGTGGTGTGCAAACCCAGAGTGAGGTAAGCACTCTCCCCTGAGCTACATCCCTGCCCCCCCCCCCCCCCCCCCCCGCCTTTTTGTTTTTCAGAACCAGAGATTGAACTCGGGACCTTGCACTTGCCAGGCAGGTGGCAGCACCACTGAGCTGCATCCTTGGTCCCTTTCTTCTTCTTCCTTCTCCTCCTTCTTGTCTTCTTGTTCTTGTTCTTCTTGTTCTTCTTCTTTTTTTTTTGTACTGGGGGTCAAACTCAGGCCCTTTTGCTTACAAGGTAGGCACAGTCCCACTTGAGTTAAATCCCTGGCCCTCTTTCTTTCTTTCATTCCTTTCTTTTCCTTCTTTTCTTTTCTTTCTTTCTTTCCTTCCTTCCTTCCTTCTTTCTCTTTCTCTCTCTCTCTTTCTTTCTTTCTTTCCTTCCTTCCTTCCTTCTTTCTCTTTCTCTCTCTTTCTTTCTTTCTTTCTTTCCTTCCTTCCTTCCTTCTTTCTTCTTTTCCTTTCTTTTTAAAGAAAGGGTTTCCCTTTATAGTTTAGGCTGGCCCCAAACTCACTTTATTGCCCAGGCTAGCCTTGAACTCAGCAATCCTCCTGCCTCTGCCTCCCGAGTGCTGGGATTACAAGCATGAATCACCATTGTAGTATGTGGTTATAAGTGTTGTGCTTACAGGCATGAATCTCCATGTCTGGTATTGAGGTATGTTGTTATTGGAGCTTGAAATCAGGACCTTGCTCTTGTCAGGCAGACACTGGAACCATTGAGCTAAATCCCAGGTCCCCTTTTTTAAACCCCCTTTTTGAGACGAATGTTGCTGTGTTGCTCAGGTTAGTCTTAAACAACCAGATTCATGTGATGTTGCTGTCCTTACCTCCTGAGTAGCAGATGTGAGACTGTGCCTGGGTGGAACTAAGTTTTTACAAATGCAGTCTTAAGAACCAGACAGAACTGTTCTCTCTCACAAGAAGTGGCCCTGTACATCCCCTTTACTATAGTCAGTGAACCCCTTCTTTCTCTGACCTCTGGTGTGTTTTCTGTCTGTAGACTTAGCTTTTACAGAATGCCCTATGAGTGGAGTCAGGCGTCTGGCTTCTGCTGTTTACTAAGATACATTTAACGTGTTGACCATGGGGCTGTATGTCGTGTATCTTGCTGCCAGGCATTTTGAACCTCCAGTGATATGTGCACAGTTGTCTCACTGGTAACTTTTTATTAATTTTGTTAGTAAAAAGATCTACCAATATAAGTGAGCAATCTGTTAGTACCACCAGTGGTGCAAGACACACACATATGGGGACACACGCACGTGCACACATGCTCCAGAGCCCTTGTCTGTGATAGCATCTAGTCTGCTGGTAGATATCATAGGTATGCTACCAATGTTGTTTCAAAGGGACCTTAGAAATGGTAAGTTTCAAATGTGATTTGTAGCCCTTAGTGGAGGAGGGAACACACCTTTATGAAATTCCTGGCATGACATGTGGCCCTTTTGACCTTCCAGACAAGGGTACCATTACGTGCACATTAGTGCTACGTCCTTATCCGATGCTGGGGTGTAGGGTTCATGGAAGGGTCCTAGTTGTGAACTGGGTATTGGGAGGTGGGTGTGTGTGACACAGCTTTGTCTTATCATGTTATTACAGTTTTTCTTACAGCCCAAAGCAGTTCAGTTGAAAAACACAGGAGTACCAGAAGAGACAGTCGCATAGTCCTGCATTGCCTCCACCCCTGGCCTGTGGGTTATTTCTTGCTGGCATTTGAACAGTGGGTACAGCCACTGGGTGGTCTGCTTGCTTTGCTGTCTAACCTGGCAGGGAGTGGCCCCATCTGTGGCCTGTGAGAAGACTGATGTCTGTGGATTAGAGACAGCAAGGTGGGCTGCAGGGCTCCTGCCCCTCAACAGCTGAAGCCCAGGTCTGGTAACTTTGCACAACATCATACAGCAGAGACTCTTCCCCCGTGTTGCAGGTCCTGCCCACAAGGGACAGAGCACTGGGCAGGGTTGCCCCAGCCTTCCCCAGCTCTCCCTTGGTGTTAGTAAGCCCACCCAGCCACAGGTCTGGAGTACTCTGCACAGCTGGCGCAGAGCTCACTCCAGGAGGGGATGTGGAGCGCTGTGGCCACTTTTCTTCCTGGATGGTATCTCTCAGGCCGCCCCCCTCAGGGTTCCTTCCCGAGAAGGACAGCAAAGGGTGGAGGAAACAGGGTAGAGGGCTGGACAGGATGCAAGGAGGAAGGGACATGTGGACAGCCAGGGGTGGCTGTGGGCAGGCCTGGGATGGGCTGGCTGAGCTTTGTCTCCTGGGGGAGGTGGCCTGCTGCACAGAGCTCAGCAGTCACTGGAATGCCTGCAGGCGGGACCAGGGGACAGGCCTAGGGCTGCTGGTTCCTGCCTCGAAAGCTTTTCGGTGCATGAGGCTTTTGAACAAAGTGATTTTCTCAGAAGAGAAAACCTCATGGTCAGCGGGCCTGGGCTCCTGAAGGAGAGGCCTGGAAGCTTCCTTGGCCCTTCCTGGTGTTGAGAGCAGAATTTTCTAGCATGGATCAGCTCTTCTAAAAGAGAAAGATCAGTGTCTGTCTTTTTCTTTTTCGTTTTTTGCTTCAGCTCTCTCAAAATCCCAGTGTCCAGGCCGATGGTCACGATGAGAATTCAGATTTCTGTGTGTAGTCTTGGCCTTGTTTTGTTTTCTGCTCATCTGGAAGCATCCATCACTTTTTTTTCCTGTGGAACACAGAGCCTGGTGCATTTACCTGGAATAGGCCCTGTGTGTCTTCGCCTGGATCTCGAGGCCGAGGCTGCTCCAGTTGGGTGGGTCCTTGGCAGGTGCCGGCTGTCCTTACCTAGCAGAATCTTTTGGAAAGGAGCTGCAGCACTCCTGGGTGTGAGGTGGCCTCCTGCCTCAGGCATGGGTGATGGTCTAGGCCCTCTGCCAGTCATCCTTTTGATGGGCAGCAGCCCGCTCCTTGCAGGCCTGCCATGAAATTGGAAACTGGCCTGTGCTGCCGCCTGGCTGTGGGGAAGTTGCTGGTCCTTCCCTGGAGCCAGAGGTCCCAGGGCACAGATGGTTCCCAAGCGTGGCCTGTGCTGACCTCACTGCTGGATCTGCTTCTCACGTCCTGGGACAGGCTAGCTGGGGCAGTGTGCTGTAGCAACCCTGTTCTGTGGGGAGGGCCTATGAAAGTTTCTCCCTAAGACAAATCTAGGCTCTCAGGCCAGCCTGGCAGGGGTGGAGCATTGCTGAGGTCACGTGACACCTTCACTCTGAGGAGGGTCTCACTGACCCCTCCCTGTCTTTCAAGTTGGCAGAGTGAGATGGGTCGCCCATGCCAGGAATGAAGTCACACATGCGACCGTCTGTGCCTTGGGCCACTCTTGCCATCGACCATCTGTGTGGCAGGGTGGGGGGCAGGCCCCCGTGGGCAGGGCCCACCCAGGAGGCACCCAGGGAGAGAGCAGAGGAAGGAAATGACGCCGGGGAGGGGGAGACACAGGAAGAGGAAGTAGGGCACCAGGGTTGCCAAACAGGCAGAGCAGGGCCCTCCCTCAGTTGCCTGGAGAGCCCAGGGTATGTGGGGGGCGCTGGCTGTGCCCACTGGCAGATGACAGGGCGATTGGAACCCTTTGCTTCCATCCCTACCGCGCCTCCTTTCCTCCTAGCAACCCCAGCTGACCTTAGTGTTACTTCTGAAGCCAAGGATGTGTGAGCCGCCACTGGTTAGCAGAGGGTTCATCCGTGTCAGGGACAGTTGGACCTCTCTGCGACCCTTACCCGCCCCTGCTGATGGCTGTTGTCACTCCAGACATCACAGCCTGGCATAGCAGCCAGAGACAAGAACAAGCCGCTTTTCCACACTGTGCCTGCTTCCCCACCCCCACACACTTCCTGTCTTCCCTCCGTTCTTCCTTTTCTGTTTTTAGCACAAGAGAAAAGTCTCCCCGAAGTCTGCAGCCTTCACCAGTGACCACTCCTCACCAGTGTCTGCAGACAGATGGGCTCCCGCCTGGGACTTGGGGTCTCTGTGCCGATGACTGGGTGGGCTCAGCCTCTGGCTGCAGCATCTGCCTGCCTATGCAGATTGGTCTTCAGCAGGGCGCATGAAGTGGTTTTTATGGCAGGAGCTTGATGTTCTGAAGAAGGGCGGGGCCTTGAACACATAATTACAGCTGTGGGTCTGTTAAATTCCTTGCTGAATATTTATTTGCCGTCTATCTCCGTTTCAAGTCTGTCCTTTCTTGGGCAGCATCCTTCAGTGCAACAGTCTGCCGGTTGAGAGGGGCTGCAGAGCCTGGGCTCGTCTCCAGAAGGAAGACTGGATTTGGTTGCTAGTTGCTGTTACTGTTTCTCATACTTAGAAGTCCCTGTCCGTGGCCGAAGAAGATCCGCTCAGGTGGCCGTGGTCTCCAGGGCAGCTCTGGGGCGGTATTGTGCTGAAGACAAGGAGCATGGGAGCCGGAGTGGAGCTCAGCCCCAGAGCGCTCAGTGTCTGATCTCCATCTGTCTTGTCTGTCTGTCTGTCATCTCCCTCTCTGTGCCTCCTATAGGCTGTCTGCGTGCTCTGCTGCTATGCGGCACCCTCAGTCCCAGTGTCTGATTTTAAATTTGGTGTCCGTTATGATCAGCATTTTCTAATTCTCTGTGTATTTTTTTGTTTTGATTTCATGTCTGCGTAAGCAGTGGTTAATCAGTTCTGATAACTCACTACCACTGGAACCGCCAGCAGCAGTACATCTGTGTGCCTCACAACCTCCAAAGTTTGTCAGTTCCCAGGGACAGTTCCTGTAGCTTGGCTTGTCCCCACCTGCCGTCTTCCCCAGGCCATCCGGCTCCCTCCACGTCACTTTGGAAGAACTGCTTGCTTTCTGTGCTGTTCCCTCACCTCGGTGCTACACAGAGCACTTGAACACCCAATAGGCGATGTTTTTCCAGGCTTCTGCTGCACCAGAGAGTGGGGCGCATATGCCCCTTTGAGGGTGCATGTGTGTTTGTAGGCTAAAGTTCCACAAGTCTACTTGTAGAGTAAAGGGTGCATTGTGGCAGCGTGGCTAGATTTCACCAGGCACCCTGCAAGGAATACCCAGTGCTTATTTCCCCAACCTGCCCAGTGTGTTGGGTAAAAAGTGCATTTTGAGGAGATTGATTTCCTTTAGCTTTGTTGGGGAGCCGCTTTGCCTGTTTTTCTAGTTTATGTTGTGTGTCTTCTAATTTCTGTGAGTGTCTTCTATGTTGGAGGTTGGCCTTTTGTGACACGGTTGTAGGTATACTTTTTTGTTTGCTAGTTGTCTTTCTATGATGATTCTGCTCACAAACTGTTTTGTACTTTTTGTAATTAAATTTATGACTTTTTCCTCCACTGCGCCTGCACTTTGGTTTTGTTGTTGTTGTCTATTTACTTATTTTGCGGTATTGAGGATTGAAATCAGACCCTTGTGCTTCCGAGATGGTTGCACTATCACTTGAGCTAAATCCTGTGCCCAGCTACTTCATGTAGAAAGAACATCTAGTATTCTATAGAACAGTTTATTACTAAACGTGCATGGTTTTATTATCACATGTAAATCTTTGACAGATTTAGAATTTGTTATTTTTTAAAATCTTAGCAGATATATCAAAATGTACATATTTATGAAGTACGCTGTGGTGCGTTGATGCCATGTTGGATCTCTTGGTGAGGTGTGGTGCAGCTTCTCCGTGGACACTGTCTGAGTGCCCTCCCTGACTCTCAGGAAAGAAGTGAGCTGTCCCTTTACCTGCAGTGCTCGCCGTGTCTGTGGTCCAGCTCCACTGTTCCCCTCCCCCCTCTGCCAGCTCCCAGCTGACGCTGTGGCAGGTTGAGACTCTGGTCCTCGGGCTCCCATCCCCCGTATCATTCATTTGCAGAGCTTTTCTGGCTAGTTGTCTATGTGTGTATATAAATTTTAAGATCAAATTATTACCTACCAAAACACGAGAAAGCAAAACAACAATAAAAACACATACTTAAAAAAAATACCTTTGTATCTGTGAAGAAATGCCAAGACACACACACACACTGGATGAAGCTGGGTTCTGAGGTTGTGCCTGAAGATACCCAGCAGGCCTGTGCCCCCTGCTGTGCTGACACTCTTGCCAGAGCTCCGTGCACATGAAGATGTGTGCTGAGGACAGTGTCTCACCTGTAACAGCAGCACCAGGCCAGGGCACCCAGCAGTAGGCCACTGTGCACAGGCTTCACCTGCTGTCCATGGCCCCAAGCCCCTTGCCCCCAGGTGATGATAGCAGGTGTCTGGGGAGTAAGCAGCCCCCGCCCCCCGGAGTTCACTGGACCTGGGAAACAGGCAGAGGCCCTCACCCGGCTCAGCAGCAAGGCAGTGGGTGTGGTGAGGGCTGCATCTGCCTGGCACAGGCTGGATCATTGGGTCTGAGGCCCCAGTGGTAACTCTGTGCTCGGGCATCAGCCGCCTCCTTCCCTGCTCAGGGTTAGGTAAGTGTCCAGCCTAGAGCGGTCATTTGCATGTCAGGTCGGTGTGGCTTTCCTGAGCCACTGGCATTTGTAGTGGCCTCCTACAGAGTTAGGACAGTCCTCCTTAAGGATGGGTGTGCCTGGGCTCCTCAGAGTCCGGCAGTGGGTCACCTCCAGTACTCGGCCATTTGCTGAGCTGCCCCAAGGAGGAGGGCACACAACAGCATGGCAGTCTAGATCGTGGACTCTGGAAATAGCTCCAAAACAGTGCTCATTGGCCAGCGCTGTTGATGGGGACAGCCGGTGAAGGCAAGATGACAAAAGTGATGGCTCACAAGCCCGCTGTTGGGTGTGGACAGCCTGCCCTGGGAGCTCAGGAGAGCTGTTTTCCCCTGGCTGGCAGTGCCTGTGTGTGCTTAGAGAAGCCATGGCCTCTAGGGTTCCAGAGAGGCTCAGCTGATGACCCACTTGCTGGGACCAAGCAGGAGTATGGTGCCAGCAAGAGATCCTGGATCAAGACAAGATGCTGCTCTGGGCCCAGCCTCAGTGCTGAGCTTGGGGGCAACGGTGAAAACTGACCCGCCCCCAACTGATTATAGGTGTTTCTGGGCCAGGAGGGCCCCCACCTCGGAGCAGGAGGCAGTTTGGGGCACACAGCTGCTGCAGCGTGTGGAAAGGCCAGCAGCTCTAGCCCCGACTTTGCGCCCTGCCGAGCTCCTTTGGTTTCTGCAGAAGGGGGCGCGGTCCAGGCGGAGAGCCCTGTTGCAGGCGCTCCCGCAGTTCCTGCTGTGGCTTAGGCAAGAGCAGCTGGGACGCCCTGTTCCGATAAGATGAGGCAATCGGCCGCTGCTGCTGTGCTCCACTCACAGTGGCCTCTCGGCAGCGCCAGGGAACATTTACATAACCTCAGCCCCACCCTGCGCCCGCGCTCTGAGCACCCGGGCACCGGGGTGCCCTGTGCACCTGTGCGCCCCTGTGCCACTCTACACCCTGCCCTGCATGCACTCCCCAGGCCTCCCTGCGTGCGCTGCAAGCACACCCTGACCCTGACCTCCCCTCGTTCGCCCCTGGCCCCCTGCCGGTCAGTCCTGCACAGCCCACCGCACCAAAGGGCCATGCCCTTAGCCCACTATGCCTACTGCAGCCGCCCTCCCCTTACCTGGCCCCCAGGCCTCACCAGCCAGACCCTGCCTCCCCCCTTCCTCTGACCCGTCACAAAGCCTATCCTGTCCTATGCCCCGACCAAGCACAGGGCTCTGTTCCCTTGTCCTGTGGGGGTGCTGTAGAGGCTGGGCTCGCACGTGTGGAGCTGAGGTCCCCCACTCCTCCCTCCTGAGCTGGACTGCGCCTCTCCTTGTGATGAGGCAGCCTCCTAGTCACGCGTTCAGGAGGAAGCAGCATAGGAATCGGTCTGGCCAGGAGGACAAACACCCCCTACCCCACCCCCGTGCTTACCCAGCTCAGCCACACCACCCTGAGGTCAGTCCCCAGAACAGCGGATCTGAGGACAGAATGACACTTGCCGGAACCTGAGGCCCTGTGGGGCCCATGAGAGAAAGCTGTTTCCATTGCAGTAACATTATTTACCCTTCTTTCTCCCAAAGAGCACCATGTAATATTCCAGACAGTACAACCTGTGTAATGACATCATTCTTCTGTATGGCCACCACTGTGTGGGCTCCAGCGTAAGACTTTCTTCACTGTCATGCAGTAAATTTCAGTGGATATCCCCCATACAAGTACATACCCTTGGGACCTCGCTGAAGGTGTCAGTGTGTTGGGCTCCAGTTCCTGGTGCCCCTTCCCTGCCCGTGCTCATGAGCCTCTCGGGTGCCACTGATGTCACCTCTCGGGCCACCCAGCCAGACCTGGCACTGTTCCTTACTGACTTCAATGGTAACTTCCTTTGTAGACCAGTTTATTGGCTACCTCCTCTCTTGAAATAGGCCAGGAGTAGGGGCCAGGGGGGCTGGTGTCTGTCTAGATCAGGATCGCATCCCCTGAGTATGGGCACAAGGAGAGATGACCAGTGCCACATGCGCATGTGCAACTCTGCCTACCTCCTGTGCCTCACAATCCAGGGCTTAGAAGGAAGGGGGAACGCACCCCAGCCCAGAAAACCCAGTTGACAGTGGTATTGGATGAGCATGAGCTAACAATACCGTGTCAGGGTGAACACCGACACCGGGTGGCATCTCCAGCGTGTCTGCTTCTTGTGATTACTCTTACCACATTTCCACAAACTGGGCAGCTTAAACACAACATAAACTTACTCTTAAGCCTGAAAGCAGAGTGTGGAATCCAGGTGTTGGCAGGGTCAGTCCCTCCTGCAGCTGTGAGAAGGATCCGCACTGAGCTCCTCTTCAGCCTGTTGTTCCAGTGCTGCCGCAGCCCCTGCCTCTGAGTGCACACGGCCTCCCACCCTCCCTCCTCCTCCCTGCCACACACTTGCAGTCTCGTCCCAAGATCCACACTTGGTAACGTGGCACATCTTCCCTAAGGTCTCACACACTCTCAGCCTCGGGGTGTTAAGTGTTGTGCCCTTTTCAGACACTTGTGCCCCCACAGGCCCGAGGAGTTTGGTGGACACAGTGGCAATGCCACACATGTCCAAGGTCTCAGCCAGTGTGCGTTGCCAACCATATATATAATCATTTCTTTTAAAATTTCCAAGTGTCATCTTCCCAGTCAGCTCAATCTTCAGGAGCTAACATTTCTCTTTCTGACTTTGGTTGTCTTAGTGATTACTGTCATAAAAGAACTGTGTGATTTTATTGCTGTTTTGTAACTTACTAGATTCAGTGCATTATTTGTCTGCCATGAGTGTAAGGCTTCGCCTCCCTCGCTCCCACCCCACCTCGTGAAGCGACTCATGTTATAGTATATTATCTCTGTGACACTCACCTGTTTCCTCACAGCTCTTTACTTTGACCACACACACTGCATCTTTCTACCTTCCCCCAACATCTACATGGGGTGGTTGTCGCTCAAGCTCGTAGACGAGCCTGGCCTCTGAACTCCCAACAGTTTTCTTCCCTGTGGGATTGCGGGTACAGAACACGCCTGGCATGTGAGGTTGATTTTGAACCCTGCCCTCTAGTTTTAAGGTGCACATGAGCAAGCAGGACTTTCTGAAGCCTGTGTCGGTGTGCCAGGCAGCTGCTGGGCCCCACCCCTCCTGCGACCTCTGGGCTTATTGCGAGGAATGGAGAATGTAGCACGCAGAGCTCAGTCACTGCTGATAGTCAGCTTCCACTTTGGACCTCAGCGTTCTCGTTTGTCTCCTGCTTTTCCCTGGAGTTTCTCACTGCCTCCTTCATTCCTTTAAACAAGGAAAAGGAATGTGCCTTCCCCGGTCCTGAAGCCCGCCCAGCCTCCTGATTGGACCCTGTGATAGTCACTTTCCTCCTGGAATCGCAGTCCCGCCAGGCCTGGTCCTGGTCCAGCCATCTTCCAGGTTTCTGCCTTGCTCTTCATTTAAAATTTCCTCTCACTTCTCACTCTTGTCTCTGGCCTTGTGGTTTTCCTTCATTTTATTTTTTGTGCTAGAACTTGGCAAGATGTAAGCACGGGTGACCTGGCACTTGATCGTCTCCTCCTTCCCCATTCAGTTTAAGGACCAGTTTTCCCTCCATGTTGTCTTGGCAGAAATCCCTGCACCAAGGCCCACCTTTCCTTACCCTGACCGCGCTAGTCTGGTTTCAATTTTAGTTTTGTTTTGCTTTAATTTTTACTGTGATAGGTATTGTCTTGTCATATCTTCGGTGATTTTTTACACTGTACTTCATTTTCTGTTTTCTTCCTCTGCATCTCCCAGATACTGAGATTAATTCACTGTGGCATTAAAACTTAGTCTTTCCTGTCTGCTGACTGTAAGAAACATTTGGGAAAATATGCTGGTCCCTCGGGTTCTGCAGCCTGGCCCACTCCCACTACCCGCGCTCAGGGTGGGGCTCCCTGAGACCAGACACAGCCACACCTGACTCCATGCTGCCGCGAGAGGAAAGACAGAGTCCTGCAGCAGCATTCACGGATTTCCTAGGACTTCTTGAGGGAAGGTTCTACTTTGTGGAATATTTCCTTGCATATATTTGCAACTCTTTACGTGTAATTTTGTTTGGGCTGTACCGTTTTCATTTTCTAAATGCTGTTTGTTCCTCCTTTTTACGGTATCTGGTTTGCTTTGTGCATCAAATTGTGCCTCATTCTCTGAGGACACTGAATTTTTGGCTTCACACTTTCTCCTCCAAGTAGATGGTTTTACCACTCGGTTTTTTTTTTCCCTGGTGTGTTGCTGGTTCCCTCGGCCGTCTGGCCGTCCTCAAATGTTTATATTTCAGGTAGACGGGTAATGTGGGTATCCTCTGCTGGGCATCGATGGCCACCCAGTACGACTGGTAGTCTCCTTAGGGCCCGCGTAAGGGGGATTGAAGCCGTACAGGAAGGGTGGCACTGCTAGGAAGCTGCACTCCGGGGCGCTACAGCCCCCCACTGGTTCAGTTTAAGCAGCCAATGTCATGCTTTCCTCATTCAGGATTCGCCGGGAGAATCCCAGCCTCTCCTGGGTTCTGAGCAAGGCTGGAAGGAGGCTGGGTCCTGGCTGTAGCCACTGCCTTACCTCCTTTCCTCACTGTGCGTTTCCTCCTTGCTCTGTCCTTTGTGGGGTTTCTGAGGCCACCACACTTGTCTGTCACGTGCTGGGGTGTGGGCTCCTCTGCTGGCTACTGTTGGCAGCCGTATTGGGGCTCCTGGCAGAAAAGCAGGAGCAAGCTAGTGGGTTGTAGAGTCTCGGGCCCCTTGTGCGACAGATGAGACTGAGGAGGGTGGAGTTGGAGCAAGATGCTCAGGCCGGGGATTTGTCTGATGGCCACGGGGTTTGGGCGGTGTGTGAAGCCACGCCCAGCCATACTACATCTGCTTCCAAATCAAGCGTGCAGGAAGCGGAGCCACCCTCCCTTCCGCCTTGATGGGTGTGGATGTGGAGGATGGGCGGCGCGGTGGTGGCAGGGAGGAGCCTGGCCCAGGCAGTGCGGGACTGACCGCCCCCTGTCCTCTCCCCACAGGTGAGCGGCCCTTCGCCTGCAGCTGGCAGGACTGTAACAAGAAGTTCGCGCGCTCCGACGAGCTGGCGCGGCACTACCGCACGCACACGGGCGAGAAGAAGTTCAGCTGCCCCATCTGCGAGAAGCGCTTCATGCGCAGCGACCACCTGACGAAGCACGCGCGGCGCCACGCCAACTTCCACCCTGGCATGCTGCAGCGGCGCGGCGGGGGCTCGCGGACCGGCTCGCTCAGCGACTACAGCCGCTCAGACGCCAGCAGCCCGACCATCAGCCCCGCCAGCTCTCCCTGAGCCGGTTACGGGCCCTGAGACCACAGCCATGAGCAGCTGCTCGTTTCCTCCCTCCTCGCATCAGTCCTGCCCCTTCCTTTTGTACTAAGAAAGCAGAGTGAGAACTTGATGAAAAGTCCATGAAAAAACACTTTTCTTCACCTCAGGTGTCAATGTCAGTTTGTAAAAAAAAAAAAATTAAAAAAAAAGAAAACACCGTCCACAAATTGCACAAGTAGTGATATCCACAATGTCAAGATTCAGTGGTGTTGAACCCCTTACTCAGGGATGGACACGTTCCATGAGGTCAGCGCAGGCCCCCCTTCCTGCCGCCTTACTCCGTGCGTGGCTTTGCACTCTGGAGTTTTCAACCGGCTCGGGAGCACAAGGCACAGAGCGGGCTGATGAGCGCCCTGTCCTGGGTCCGCCCTCAGCCGTGGGAGCTGCTGCGTTGCTAATGCGAGTGGTGAGGCTGGCCTCCTTCCTGCCCACCTCCAAGCCTCCGTTTTCCAATGGCTGGTGGGCCCTGCTCGGCAGCGCAGAGGGATGCCTTAAGCCATGACCCCACCTGGGTGTGGAGAGGCCCCCCCTGCTGGACTGGCCTTGCATCTCACTCCCTGCCTCGCCCGTCCTCTGGCCAGGTCTGGGGGAACTAGAAGCAGAGACCAGTGTACCCAAGACCTCTGGGAGACAAGGCCTGGACCCCACCCACCCCGGACCCTGATGCCCTGCTGAGGCCAGGCTGAGACCCTCCCTGTTGTTCTGTACTTTCTGACTGGAAGATCGGCTGGGAATTCTGGTCTTTGAAAAGATGTCAGAAGGTGGTGTTGGTGGGTCCGCTTCCTGATGTCACTCTCCTGCCCAGCATGGCAGTGGACAGCCCTCTGAAGCCGTGAGCAAGGGCACGTTGCCGCCTTGACCACTTGACAGCACCTCACACAGACCGTGGGGCAGGAGACCAGATCTGGACTCGGCCCTTTTCAGGAGTGGGCCGTGCTGGGGAGAGCATGCGTCCTGCTTCCTTCCGGGACTCCAGCCCAAGTGTCCAGAGAACACTTCTCAGACCCCCGTGTGCCCGTGCAGACTGAGAACCCCAGCTTCTTGCTGTTGCCCGGGTCACTCATCCCTGTTCGTCTGGCTTCTGCCGACCCTCACCAGGAGCCCCTCTTGTCTGCTGGGAGAGGAGAAGCAGAAAGCAGGACAGATCGCCTGGAGTCCCAGCCGGGGCCGGCCTGGGGTCAAGCCAGGGGCCAGAACAGGCTCTGCTCTGCCAGGCCCTGGCACCGCCTTCCATTCCTCCTGAGAATCAGGGCCTACAACACAGTGTGTGTGTGTGTGTGTGCGTGCGTGCACGCGCGCGTGCGTTTGTGTGTGTGTGTGTACACGTATATGTTACAGGGAAGGACTGGGTGTCTTGCAGAAACTTCTCACTCTGATGAGGAGGAGTGACCCTGGGACTCGGAGGGCCATGGATGGGCTTCCTGGGTCCAGAGTGCCTTGGTGTGGCCATTCCACTTCCGCTCACCCACACAGGGTGTGAGACACAAGAGAAACCTGGGGCCCCACCCAGCCAGGGTTGGTGTCCCTGGCCACTGGGTAGAGCCAGCTGCAGAAGATGAGTGATCCGCCTGCAGCCCTGCACAGTCGGCAGTGCCATCTGTGCTGCTCTGGGTGCCCATTCTGCTCTGCTGTGTCTCAGCTGGGAGTGGCTAATGGCATGTTGTGTTGTAGAGTGGCGGGTGCTGAGTTCGGTGTGGCATCGTTCTGCTGTGGATGGGGTGGTTGGGGCCGGGGCTGTCTGGTAGGGGGCAGAGCTGTCTGTCTTGGCACTGCCCAGCCTGTGTTTGGTGTGGGAGAGAGAGTTGACTATGTGGTGGAGACCTTGAATGAAGAGCGCCCTGGGTGTGTGGGGCATGACTGTCTTCATGCCCGGTTCCAAAGTGGCTCCCTCCCAAAGCTGTTTCTGTGTGAGGTGGAGAAAGCCACACTCTGAACACATTTCATGTCTCAGGAATTTACATTCCAGGTTCAGGAATTTTATTCCAAAGTCCTTTGGTGCACCCACATCTATAGTTGCGAGACAGGAAAGGGAGAGCGCGTCTTCTGGAGGCCGAAGATTGCTCCCCACAGGAGGAGCAGGGTGTCTCCTTGGGATCTGCCCACAGTGTCATGGAAGGAGGTTCTCAAATTCCACATCTGTCTCCACATAGGAAGAGGGGAAAGGACTCTAAACCCAGTCATCTTGGAATAAAAGAAAGAGCTGGTTTGTTTTAAGAGTGGGATGGGGGTGGGGGAGGGGAAGTGGGCGTAGGCTGTTTCCAAAGAGAGCACTTAATTTAATTTTTCCTGTGAACGACCCAGGGCAGTTCCATCTGATAGATGGAAGGGTAACATTGCCTTAAAACAGAAATATGCAGGCATTGGCTATTTTTGGCAGTTGAGTGTCTTCATTCCCAAAGTGGTTCTCTTTAATGGCAGGGTGTGGTCCTTAGGCCTCAGTCTGGCCTGGGAAATGGGGGCAGGGTATCGGAGGGAGGCCCCTTGGGCGCCTGGCCGGACCCTCCCAAATCATGTGGGGTTTAAATTCATCTCATCGCGGGTGGGGGGACTGTGAATCTCAGGCTCGGTTCGAAAGGGTTCTCATCAGCAGGTTTCCATCTCATGAGACAAGAGTTGCCTTCCGAGATGTGGTGTCTTCCTGGCCTGGTCTGCTCCAGGGCCTAACCTTTTTGTGTTGAGGTGAGGCTTGCTGGTCTCATTGAGATTAAGGAACCAAATGGGTCCTAGGAATCAGTGAGAAGTCAGGCTTCCACTCTTAACGGGCCAGGGTGCATCTATCCCAAAATGAAGAGTGTCTAGATGGAGGGGGAGATTCGCTAAAAGGGTCTGAGGGACTGAGGTCCAAGACAAGACAACGCCGCTTAGTGTCAGCCATACTGGGGGCAGTTGTCAGCTCCCCGAATGCCTCCTGAGTCTACAGCCATACAGAAACACAGGCGGAAACAGCCCTTTCTATAGAGGGCGCTGGGTCCTCTCTTGATGGGTGCTAAGCAGTGAAGGGCAGGGATGTCCTCGATGGGAATGTGGTCCAGGAGGCCCCCTGACCGCATCCTGCCATGTCCCCGTCTTCAAGACTTGATCCCTGTCCCAGCCTCGATGTATCATGAGGCTCCGTGTAGGGGCAGGTGTGGGCCTTGCCACGGTGCAGCCTCCAGGTGCAAACATCGACACACTGGTGACCCAGCCCTCACTGTGCCCAGGGAAGTGGCTCCAGCTAGTGACAGGTCATTTGGAGTGGGGGTGGAGAGGGCCGGTGGCCCACTGTGGCCCCAGTGAGTCATGGCAGAGCTACGGTCTGCATCAGGATACCCGCCTCCAGCCCAGTGTGCCCAGAAGACCCAGCTTTTTTCTTGCCAGCAGAAGGTGCTAAGACGGACTGAGCAGGGTCATCACACTTCTGGGGACCTCCCCCAGGATCTCCCTGGGCAGCGTGTATGCCAGGAAGAAGGGATTGGAGCACCGGCCTGGCCCATCCCTCTGCTCCTGGCTGTGGTTTGTTTACAAAGCAGCCCGATTACTTTGACAGGTATCACTGAATTTTTTAAACCCATTTTTAAAAGATTAGTCAGAGGTGCAGGGTTGGAAAGTTTCGGGGTGTGAAGGGTTGGTCCCAGCATGATCAGTAAGAATTGCTCCGTCATCACCCACATCTTCGGCTGCCTGGCTTCTCCACATTTGATTCTTGGTGACCCTGTCTCCCAGAGCTGAAATCCAGGTGTGGGCTGAGGGGTTTTGAGATGAGGAAGGGCCAGATCCTTAACTTTCCTCATTTGGAAGCTTGCTAGGGTTTGTCCTGGATACATTCCGGGATTTTGTACCAGAATTCGGTTGGACAATCCAGCTTACTACTGAGTGACGCCTGAGCACCCTGTGGCCCGCCCAGCCCCCGTCGCTGAGAAGAGTGGACTTGGGCGTTCCCAGAGTCCACAGGGCACAGAGACCACCTTTGGTTTCTCCCAACCCCTACTGAGCTGCTGGCCTTGCTGTGCAGCTGCCTGGCCCTGCTGGCCTTTGTTGTTTTCATACAGCTTTAAAACTTAACAATTTTATTTAAAAATAGAGAGGAGAGAAGCAGCCTCCCCACCTTGTGCTGTGCATTGGTAGGGTGCTCATGCACAAGTCCTCGGGGCTCCGGGGCCTGGTGTGGTGTCTTTGGAGGGCGTCAGTTGACCGCCTGCTGTGCATGCACATTTGGAAGCCAGTGTGTGAGCTGAACGTCTTCAAGTTCATAGCCTGCATTTGGAGGATTCCTCCCCAGGGGTCGCCAGACACCCCACAGGAGAAGGGGTCCACTTGCAATGTGGCTCAGACGCCAGGGGGTGTCGTGTCCCCAGGGCCCATTGCTGTCCACGTGTGGACCTCTTAATGGAGACTGTCTCCTGGTGCCGTGGAGTGGCCGCAGGCACCCAGCGGTGGGGACTGTGTCAGTGTCTGCGTTGGGCTCTGCTTAGTCACCCACTGCATGTCGGGTCAGGGCTTACGCAGCGCTGGGCATGTGCAGTGGTGGCTGCCTTATACCCAGGCAGCCCTTCCATCCAAAGCCATCAGCGGAGCTCCTTTGGAATCCTTTGCCAAAATCCAAGGCAGAACCCAAGGGTCCAAGACCATTTCCATCAAATTCACATTTTCCTTTTCTGTAGGATCTTCTGTCTTTCTTCTTAACCAGCTCCCCACCATGCTTCCAAAGGCCACATTTCATCTTTCCTGGATCACTACAGTGAAGTATTACAGTTGTACAGTCCCCGATCTGGCCTTGGCTTGCTGAAAGAAAACTTTGTATGTATTTTGTAAGGCATAGATTCTATATTGTAATGATGTCCTATGCAAAAAGAAAAAAAAATTAACGAAATTGTAAATTTTATTGTTTTAACATGTATGCATGTTTAGTGACGTTTACATTTTGAAATAAAGTTTATGATTCATTATTTTACTTGTCAGAGCTGGTCCTTTGAAAGGCATGTTCTGGAGAAAGGCTATAGAAGGGGAAGGAGCTGAAGTGGCAGTGAAACTCAGCAGGGAATTAACTGGGAGACAGAAGCTGCTGCCTGAAACTTGACAGGCCCCCAGGAAGGCCGGCTGTGAGGCTCTGGGGTCTCTTGCCTCACCTCCAGTGTGCTGGGACCCGTTTCAGCTCTTCACATTCCCAGGATGAAGGGATAAGGGGAGGTGGTAACCACAGGTTCCGCAAAAGTGCGTAGAACTTTCTGAGTTCCCTTTGTCTCTGTCACTGATGAGTGCCCGACCGGAGTGGGCCTGTGGGGAAAAGGCGGGGGCTGTGGAGGTTCGAGTGGATGGGTTGGTTGACGCTGGTTGACGCTGTTGCTTACATCACAGAGAGACTGTTCATGGCGTGGCAGCAAAATCACACCGGAGAGGAGCGTTGGGTCCTTCTGTCCTGTTCCAGGGCACTGCCCCGACAGACCTTCCTCCTCACCTTTGGGGAGTAAGCCTTTACCACAGGCACCTTTGGAGTGCTCTGTAGATGACTTGCTTTTCCTCTCTGAGCAGCAGCCATGTCTCCAGACCCTCTGCCTGGAGATTAGAAAAGGCCCATTTCTTCTTTGTATTTCATTTTAGAAAATGCCCATTTCTACCAGCTGCAGTGTCTGCAGTCGACCCACGACACAGACTCCAAAGTGCACAGCCACAGGGCCAGGCCTGGCATCTGGGAGCGGTAAGGCAGAGGCACCGGAGCCCCAGCCTCTCGTGATCGCTAGCTGTGCCTTGCTGCCCCCCAGAGACAAGCTATGGGCCCGAGAGAGGCAACAGGAAGCCTGGAATGGTGGCTCGTGCAGACTAAGCCTTGGCCTGTGCCTGCAAGTGATAGATAGGAGCTTACAGGTGCGACCTTCACCCTCAGGCCCCAGGCCCAAGACTGCACCCCTGTGGCACACTGTTCTTACAGGACACACATGTACACACGACGTGTGGTTTTGCATGAGTACCTGGTGTTTACAAGGTAAAGGAAGACTACCAAGAAGCTCAAAAACTGATAACAAAGTTGATTGTTTCCCGACACTACTTAGGTACTGGCAGGACCTCTTGATAAAAGCTCGCTTTCTACGTCAGAGGTTCAGAAGAGGGGCTGTGAGATGGGGCACTCAAGCTCGCCCACACCAAAGCCTTGTTGCAGCTGAGACACTCGGGGTCTGTCTGGAGCCCCTTGAGGACAGCCACTCTCTGGACACCAGTCAGAGCAGGCTGGATCTGCTTCCGCGGAGTGTGGGGAGGACCCCAGAGGCGTGATAATGTCAACAGGAAGTAAAGAGCGGCCTATCAGTTATGATGTCCCCCCTGAGGTTGGAGGAGGCTGAGTTCCTGCGGGGGCCCCTTTCTGGGAGACTGTTTAGAAACTGGGGGACTCCTGAGGCCTGGAGGAGTCCCAGTACTCTAAGGGGAAGAAAACACTTCAGCAAACAATAGGTTATTAGTGCAAAGCACAGAGGGTTTTTATTTACTCAGTCTTGTTAGTTCTAAATGTTCAAGCCTGCTCAGGTAAGAAAACCCACCCATCATGCTTTGGGGGGACAGAGTGTGCCACCCGCCATTCCCCACAGATTCGGGCTTCCTTTAGGGACAGCGAGGGGGACTCACCCCAGAGGCTGCCCCAAGTGTCCACGTGGGGGTGAACAGGCCCTGCGTCCCTGGCACAGCAGCAAAGGTGTCCCCCCCAGGGCCGTCCCAAGGGCAGCCAGCCACACCTGCCATGGGCTTACGTCGACCTCTCCCTTCACTGGTTGAAACCTAATCTCGGGAGGAGAGGTGTTGGGGATAATTGGGTCAGAGGGCGGATCTCAGGGTTTCATGATCCTCATAAATGGGGTGTGTGTCCCAGTCATATGAGGACACCAGCGTGGAGGCAGAGAACACCAGATGCTGCTGGTCTCCAGCACCTTGACCTTGCACTGGTCTATCTCTACAAATGTTCCAGTCCCCCAGTGTGGGACAGTTTGTTTAACAGTGAGCCAACAGCTCCCCAATAGGCTGAAATACACAATCGTGAGGGGAAGGTAGGCGGATACTCCACAGATAACAGAGCCATGTGGGGGAGGTGGGCACCAAGGTCCGGACACAGTGGTGCAAGAAGGGCCTGACTGGTTTCAGTGGTGCCGGCAACGCTGCATTTCTTCAGGATTTCTTAGGATGTGGTGGTGGAGCACGGGGACCATTTAACAACATCCCACTGTCCCCAGCAGGCCTCCTTCGCTGTGTGCGGGCTGTCAGGCTGGTGTGCAGCCATCCCTGCAGTGTGCAGACAGAGGTGTGCACAGACAGCTGTGACCAGGCGGGGCCGCCTTTTCCCACACAGGCAAAGCTTTACTCCAAAGCAGGGTGCTGCCAGCGAGTCTGGCACCTGGATCACAGCTCGGGCTTGGACAGAAGCCACCCGGCACCATGAAATAAAAATAGAACCGCTCCAGCTGGCCAGAGAGAAGGGCCACACTCCTTGCTGGGAAAACTCTGGAACAGGAGCAGGGTTCACTGATCGGAGAGGAGGGAAGCACACGTCAGGTTGCAAGGAGCCCCACGGCTATCTCCCATGCCTGACACAGTGGGCCATCACTGTTCTCCCTATTGGCACAGGGCCCTGGGTAAGACCTGGAATAGGCTTTTCCTTCCTGGATGCAGCATGGGGAGAAAATGCTTGAGGACGTTTATTTTATGGAGTGTTGAGTAATGTTCCAGGACTTTGACCATAGTTTGATTACTGGGTCTACTTTTTAAATTGAGGAATTCTAGGCTTCACTTCTAGGCTCTAACAAGTGCTATCTAAAACCCTAATGATGGAAAGTCTCTCCCCCTCCTGCCTCTGGCTCAGCCCCAGCACCAATTCTACCACCTACTTTTTCTCTTCTGACTTCTGGTGCCATGCTTCACTGATCATTCTCTTAAGCCCCAATAAAAAGGCTGGTCCTCCTGCTGCGTGCTTGTGAGCTTCCGTCCTCTCATGCCCTCCACCCTGTGCCCTGGGTGTGTCCAGCTCCCAGATGTGCCCTGACCTCTTCGAGCTGTCTCCCGCCACCTTGGCTCTGGATCTTGACTCCCTTCCTACCCTGTCCGCCCGGCTCCTCAGTGGGGCTTTGGCAGCTCGGTCTCAGAGAAAGGTGGAGCCCAGCCCTGCACAGCCGGCTTAGCACACACGTCACCCCACACCTCGGCCGGAGACATCACCTTGTTCATGGTCTCACTCTGGATGGCTCACAAAGACATTCCCACTGTCAAGGGCCAACTGGAAGCGGGTACAGCAGCAGGTGCCTCTAGTCCCAGCTGCTCTGGAAACAGAAGCATGATTAGGAAACAGCAAAGCCCTCTTTCTTAAAGAAAAAGAAAAAAAAAAGAACACATTGGGGAAATCTCTTCTTCACTGATCAATAACTGAAACTCATCACGTTTTAGTTTGCTGTTGAAATGTTGGCCATGTATCTTTTCTCTGAAGCATTGTCTGTCCTCCTCCTTGTTGGCAGTATCTGCTGCTCTTGTCCCAGACTGGGGTTCCCCCAGCCTAGAGCCTGCACCCTGCACCCAGGACTCCCCTGACTGCCCCGGGATCACTCCGAATCCAAGTCCACACATTTCTCCTGCTCTGCCCTTTCCCTGGCTTTGCTGGACAACGTCCCTGAGTCATTGCCCCAGAAAGGAGCACTTGAGGTGGGCTTTGTTTTCACTTCTTTTTTACTCTGGAGGACTGAGATCTTCTTGAGTTTTGGTGGGTAATTTGGCCCAGTAGAGAACACTAAGTTCAGGTCGTGTCTTAGGCATCGTACACCCACTGCTCTAGACGGGAAGGCTGACGCACTTGTTCTTGATCTGTGCAGTGATCATTTCATCTTTGCCCTCTTTAACTCTGTCCCCATGATGTGCCCTGTGGTCCACCCTTGCCTACCAATCTTCCTAAGGCCAGTCCCTGCTTCATCCTGTGTTCTGTGGGCCCCTCTGGCTGAAGGCTGTCTCTCTGGGTCTGAAACGTTTGCTTCAGATATTTCATTGCTAAGCTCCTTCCTCTGCATCCTGCTGAGGACCTGTGGTGTCTAAAGGTGGATTTACAGAGTTGAGCATCTGTCTCTTCTCCTGTCCTTCAGGCCTCGCCCAGCGTTTATATCCCTGTTTTGTGTCCTGCTCTGCTCTGGCCTTGAAGCAGCCTCTCTCACCCAGATCTTGCCCCTCCTCTGCAGCCCAGACCACACGTGGCATTCAGCTGAGCCTCCCCCAGCATCGCTGTCCCCAGCAAATGCCCGTGGCCCCTTACCGGGCACCTGGCCCTGGCCCTTGCTGGGCTACTGTCAATAGGAAAGGACCCACTTTTGAGCTTTGAGAGCCTTCCCTGTCGGAGGAGTGTTGGTGGGGGCTTCAGGGAACTGAGAGGGGCTTGGACAGCTGTGAGGGCTGCAGGGTGCCGGGAGGGGCTGTGGGGAAGTTGTGGGGACTATAGGTGGCTGTGGGGCGGTCTGTGCGCTGTGGTGGGTCTCTGGGGTACTGTTGGGGCTGGGGTCAGTGAGCTATAGAAGATGCTGTGGGCTGGGCTTGGGCGGGAAGTCATGGGGGCAGGGAGCCCTGTCCAAGCCATCCTGGGCTTCCAGGGACAAAGCTGGGGGAGAAAGGTGGAGGGCAGGGAGGGAAACCAGGAAGGAGGCCCCTCCAGAGCTTCCCAAGGCTCTAGTAAATTCTTGAGATTCAGGAGCTGCTTGCCCGGAGGAGTTTTCTGAGGAAGCCAGGAAGGCTGAGACTCTGGTGTGGGCGATAGGCTGGGAGAACGTGCAGGATGGCAGAGGCGGGGAGGCCCCTGGGGGCCTCAGGAGCGGCCTGCCTGGAGCCCAGTCCTGCCCCAGGCATCACTGGGCCGTGATGGATTCTGTCCCAGCCCCATCCCATGACTGTTTCAGAGATCCCAGTACCCCAAAAGTGCTGGCCTGGCTCCTTCCTCCCATTGCCAGTAACGCTTGGATGTAGGATGCTGTGACACCTTTGTGGGGAAGACACCATTGGTGTACCTCAGAGGCTGTGGCTGCCGCCACCAAGCCCTGAAGTTTGTCTCACCGACCTTCCAGTGCTCTCCGCCCTGGTTCTGAGGATCTGGGTCATCAGCACATCCTTGCATGATGGTGATTCTGCAAAAGATGCTCCCTGGTCCCAGGGCCAACAGTTGGGCTTGGCAGACACTGCCCAATTCCCTTCTGGGAGGTCGCAGAGACAAGGTGCTGCCCCTCAGCCCTGCAGCACTTATGACTCTGAGGAGGAGAATTTCTGTAGCAGGGAGAACAGGGGAGGTCTTCCCGGTGTGCTGGACACAGCCTGCCATGACAAAAGGCAGTGTCTTCTTCCAGGATGGAGTATTAGTGAACCACAGAGGTGTGTGGAGGCTGGATGAGCCAAGATGGGATTCGGGCCCTGGGCAGCAAGGGTTCTGAGAAGACCCTTTTGCTCATCACAGAAGGATGCTGGTTGCTCATCTTCTCCATGTGGTTGGCTTGAGAGCTGCCCAGGAGTCAGGCACACATCCAGGTGTGCGTGGGTCGAGGACATCACCGTAGACACTACCCAGTCTCTGGCCCCTTCTCTCTTTCCATGTTCTTCTCTTGCTTTCTGCTCCCTGGAAGCTGTGAGGTGGGCAGTTCTCCTCCCACCAGTCAGCCACAGACTGAACCCTCTGGCACTGTGAGCCCAGCAACCTTTCTTCTGTTTAGCAGTGAGTGTCAGATGCTTCGTCCTAGCAATGGAAAGGTGACTGACACAAGGGCTTCTCTGTCTGTTTGTCGGCAGATCTGAAAGGCTCTCTACCCAAGCGGATGAGTACTAGTTTCTTTCTTTGTCCAGACAAGAGTTGCTGCGGGCTGGACCCGGAGTGGCAGCCATGGAGATAGTGCAAGGTCACCTAAGTGGGACCCACTTTGAGGGTGGCATGACAGAGCTTTTCTGTGGAGCATTTCACAGTGTCTGCCATGCCCACGGGCAGTACTGTGCACCCATCTACAGGAGGCTGAGCAGCTGGGGTGCGGGTCAGTGCAGAGCTTGAACTTAGCCTGCACCAGGCGGCACGTTCCATCGCAAGCACCTCTGCCTCCTCCCCCAAAACAAACAGCTGAGAGACAGAAAAGCAGAGGACACATATTTTTCTTTCTTGCTTTCTTTGTTTGGGACAAGGTCTTGCTGTACAGTCCAGGCTGGCCTCAAACTTGTCACAATACTCTTGCCTCAGTCTCCCAAGTGCTGGGATTATAGGCATGAGCCAGGATGACTGGGTGGGGCAACATGTTTTAAAAATTTAAAACCAACAAACAAATAAAAAGAAGGTGCCGAATAGTACATAGAATCTACTACTACTACTTGTGTAAGAAAGTGGAGTACATTAAAAATAATATATGTATGTATCTATTTATTATTCACTGATTGCTGATTGATCTATGTTTTGCTTATTTTTGCAAAAAGAGGCCCTCTGGATATAGACAGAGGGGATAGATGGCGGAAGGTTTCTCCAGGTACATTTTCTTCTATAACTTTAGTGATATAGAGCCAGCCTGTCACGTAAGATCTCCCATTGAGTTTATGTTCCTCAGCACATGTTGGTATAGTCACAGACACTGTAACCACCACCACGGCTAGTTTTAGAGCATCCTCCAGGAAGACATCCTTACACTGCAGTTGCTACCCTCTTCCTCTCAACTCTAAATTTACATTTTGTCTCTATAGATTTGCTTCTTGTGCTTATTTCCTGTACACGGAAGCACACACCACGCAGCCGTGAGTGCTGGTTTCTTTTGTGTGGCATAATGTTCTCAGGCCTCATCCCTGTGGTAGAACATCAACACAATACTTTGTAGACACAACTTTAAAAACACCTTGAATAACTGAGGGGTGTTGTTTTCACACTTTGATTACTACTAATCACATTGCTCCGAACATTTTTGGACATATTTTTGGGGACTATATATTTTCGTTTCTCTTCTGTTTGAACTTAAGAGTGGAATTAGTGGGTCATATGGCAATTCTATGTTTACCTGTTTGAGGATCTGTCACACCCTTTCCTACTAACCTTGTTGCTCCCCACTAGCATCCCACAAGAGTCCAGCATCTCCACATCCTCCCAACACTACTTCCTGTCCTTGGTTTGATCAGCACCACCATAATGGGTGGAAATGGAGCTTACAGTGCTGTTGATTTATATTTCCCTGATGGTCAGAGTCCACATTTTATCTATAATACAATTCTGATATTTCATTTCATAGCAACAAATCAAAATCACTTGGATACCATTAAGTAAAAGTGGGAGCAAGAGCCTCTGGGGAGAACCTGATCCTGTCCCAGCTCTGAGGTTCCTTCTCTGGACATTCACCAGCCTCTTCACCTGTGGTCTTCTCAGAACCCTTGCTGCCCACGCCCTCATCCTGTCTTGGCTCATCCAGCCTCCACACACCTCTGTGGCTCACTAATACTCCATCCTGGAAGAAGGCACTGCCTTTTCTCGTAGCAGGCTGTGCCTAGCACACCTGAGCGATCTCCCCCGTTCTTCTCCCTGCTACAGAAATTCTCCTCCTCAGTGCTCCTCAGGGGCCTGGAGAGGTGGGTGCCTCAGAGACACCCGTTGGCCACCATGCAAGTGACTTGAAGTTAGGAATCAGGGATGTCTCTGAACATATCAGGTGCCAAGAAGGAGTTTTGCTGGAAGGCACCAGCTGGGATCTATGTCTAGTAATCCTCCCACTGCCTCATAGGCTGGGATTTGAGTCTAGGGGCACTACAGCTAAATGTGCTGAAAGGAACTGGGTCTGTTGGCAAGCAGCTGTCACTGATGTACGGCCTAGAAGGGTGTGCCATCTCCTGCCTTTCTGCTCTACATCCTGTCTCCCATAAGGTAAGCAGCTTGTCTTCCACCATGCCCCTTTCCCATGCTGGTTTTTGTTTGGAGCTGAGTGATTGTGGGCTGTAACATGTGCCCGAAGAAACCTGGAAGAGTCCTTTAAGCCACAAGAGTCAGACAGTTTGCCCAGTGAGGAGAGAAGGACAAGGACAACAATGCCTGGTACAGGGGCTGGCTCTTGCACTCCAAGTTCAGGACTCACGAAGAGTCTGGGACATGCTGTCGTGCTGGGGTAGGTCGGGATCACCAGGCAGCACAGTTAGAAACAGCCTGGTTAGGGCCTCTGGGACCAAGGACCAGTGTTACTAACAGGTGCAGCCCAGCGTCCCCAGGGGTGAGGGAGTCACAAATGATGCCGTTTAAGTGCCTGTTGTCTCTGTTAACAGATAGAAAGACTGAAAAATGTATCTATACCTGCACAAAGTGATAAATGGCCAGTGGGATAC